>CM062808.1:716569650-716709650 GCA_031772625.1 Pinus tabuliformis
GGGAATATAAGATTTTAATTTTGTTTGATTTTTAATATATAGTTTTATAACATTTTATTTAAAATTATTAAAAGTAAAATAGTTTAAGATTTTAATTTTAATTGATTTTTAATATATAGTTTTATAATATTTTTTAAAATTTTTAAAAATAAAATAGTTTTAAGTATGTGAAAATTTAAAACATAGTTAAAAAAATATTTTATATATAAAAATGTATTTTATTATTAATTTTTATTAAAATAAATATTTTTTTTTGCCTTCGCATATAATTTAAAAGGAGGATTTATGATTAGATATTATATAAATTTTATAATTAAAATATATAAAAAATTATTATTTATTATAAATTTTATAATAAAATATATAAAGTTTTTTAGATGTTTTTAATCTTAGCTGTTTCTGTGGAACATAACTCTAGTTTTTTTCTATTTTCTAAGTGTATTTGTGGTTTTTTAAGTAACCTTTTCGAAGTGTCGCCGTTTCTGTGGAACATAACTCTAGTCTTTTTCTATTTTCTTTTTCTATAAAAAGAGATTGACGTTTTTGTTTTAGTTTCACGACCATAAAATTCCTTTGATTCTTAGTGTTTTTATAGTTTCTTGAATGAACTTTTCTCCGTATATCTTTGTTTGTGGTTTTTTTGAGTGACCTCCTCTTTGCTCTCAGGGTTTGTCAGATTTCTAAATTTCAATGGCACATAACATCGATTCCTACTCAACCAAAAACACCCTCAACGATAATAATCATAGCAACGAGGTGTATTTTCCATTGGCCATTATGGGCAGAATAATGCAGAAAAAGAGGGGCGAGAATGAGGAGGAGTCGAGAGAAGCCCAGGAGGCCGTGCAGCAGTGCCTGACGGGGTTTATCAACCTTATTACCAGTGTGGCGTGTAAGAGGTGCATGAAAAACAAGCGTAAGACTATGAACGCTGATGATTTGCTATGGGCATTAGAAGTTTTAGGGTTTAAAGACTACATATTTCCATTGCGTCGGTATTTAGAGAAATACCGGGCATGGGAGGGGAGAAAACAAGTGGAAGCGGGCCCTTCACAAGGTCAGGCTGGTTCTACAAGTGAATTGGAGTAGTTTTTAGCCCTGTCCAGGATGGGACTACGAATCTTGTGGGATTAAATTTCTCCACTAACCATTGAACTACATTCTTGAGACTGGATTTTCCATCTTTAAACACAAACTACATTCTTGAAAACAGGGGATTTGAATTTTGCTAGACATACAATGAAATCATTCCAGTTTGTTTTTCTTTCTTATGTATTAATATGGGAATTTTTTAAATTCATGTATGGTATATGAGAAAGTTGAGCAAAATCAATTTTATATTTTTTCCTTCTGTGTTCATCAATTTTATATTTCTTTTTTTTTGTGTTGGGAAGAGGATTTTTTTAAAATTCATGTATTGATTTGAAGGAGTTGAGAAACATCAATTTCGTATTTCTTTCGTGTTGATAATGTGATTTTTTTTAATTCATGTATCGGATTTGAGGAAATTGAACAACATCAATCTTATATTTCTTTCTTAAATTCATGTTAAATTCATGTACTACACCTGAGCTTTCATGTGCTACACTGAACTTGAAGAAGTTGAGAAACATCAATTTTATATTTTTTTATTGATAAGGTTTTTTTTTTTACCTGAGCTTTCATGTACTATACCTGAACTTTCATGTACTATACTGAACTTGAAGAAGTTGAGAAACATCAATTTTATATTTTTTTATTGATAAGGTTTTTTTTTAATTGAAAGTGGCATATTTCTTTTTTAAATTCATGTATTGGATTTGAGAAAATTGAGAAACATCAATTTCATATTTATAAGAGGATTTTTTTTTTTTTTAATTCATGATAACTATAAAACATAATTTTGTGACAAACAATACTTTCACACTAAAATTTAGGTAGTAAAAACTCAAAGTGAATTTATTTCAAGAAATTCTAGTGCTTTTCAACTCAGATTTGAGAAATACATAAACTGTGAGCACCATGAAAGTTTTTAGAGAAATGTGTAGTGTATCAGACGTCTAGAACTGTAAAGACTATGGTTAAACACACACTTCAGAATGTCGATAAATATGTTTTATTGAATATTGTACTGAGGGCTTAAAGATACCATAATTAAGTGAAAAAGAAAATTAGCAAGCAAAGACGTTGAAAAGATCTACATGAAAAAGAATTGATAAAAAAGTTACACTATCATGATGCTTTGACATACAATTTATTGCAGGCATTTTTACCTGTTAAGTTTCTGTTGCTTTGACCTGCCTTCTTGATTTTACTAATCATAAGTTAGAAATTTATAAAAATATTCTAATTAGCCTAAATTTATTTATATATTTTAATTAACCTAAACATATTTCAATATTTTATTTAATTAATTCAAGGTATATGGGTGAGTAAGATGTTATCTTTTGAATGAATATTTATTTTAATTTAGGAAATTATTATTTTTTATATGTAATTTTTTTTGGGAGGTAGTTTATTTATTTTATATTTTGAAGGGTTTTTCAACATATTTTTTGGTTTAATTTTTTTCGAATCTGGAAGAGTGTTGGGAATCAAAAGTTTGAGCACAATTTAAGTGTTTAAGGGATTTTTCACAATAGTGAATCTATATATGTAGTAAAAAACATATTTTAAACAATATAAAATAAATTTTGACCAAAAATATTCACACTAGCTTACAGCCAAAAACTCTAGAACATAACATGTTTAGACGATGCCTTTTATATATATATATATTTATATATATATATATATATATATATATATGAATATATTATGTGTGTTTGTTTCCAATTTCAAGATATTTTGAAAATTTAACATGACAGGAATGGAGTTGACTATTTGAATTCTCTCATATTTAAGAGATTTCCAAAATCTATAATTATATTATACATGAAAATATTTAGAAAATTCTTCAAAATGTTTGGTTTTAGAATCATTCATTCTGTGTAACTCTTTTTGTAAAAATGACTGGATGGCTCAGATGCCTGAACAAAATAGAATGATAGAATCATTTGTTCTATGTAATCTTTTTTTTAATGACCGGATGATTTAAATGTCTGAACAAAATTAGTTATGAATCCTTCATGTTGGATTTTTAAATTTTAGAACTTCATCAGATTATTAGAATACTGGTCTAAGCATCAATAGACGAATCATAACTATAAGCATATTGTGAAATGCATAGCTGATAATAGCATTCAAGAAAATAACAACATACATAATTAAGCAGAAGCAGATTGGAACAACATATGAACCAGACAAAGTAGGCTATCAAGGCAATGGAGTATGTATTTTAGAATTTCATCAAATTATTAGAAACTAGTCTAAGCATCAACAGACAAGAATCGTAACTATAAGCTTATTGTGAAATGCATAGCTAATAATAGCATTCAAGACAATAACAACTTACATAATTAAGTAGAAGTAGATTGGAACAACATATTAACCAGACAAAGTAGGCTATCAAGGCAATGGAGCATGTGGAGTGTGTCTAAATATGAACCAGAAAAAGAACGAGTATTAAAGCAACGGAGTATGTGGAGTTTGTCTCAGGAAGTTTGTGAAATCGAGGAGGAACCGTTTAAGGAAAAGGCGGGGACTGTGGAAATGTGATCCCTGCAAGTAGAGGTGGAACACTTAAGGGGAAAGGGGGAAAGTTCAGAGAAGGTGAGGGAAGAGGAAGATCAAGAGGTGGGAAACCCAACACTGATTTTGGTATAGGAGGGGGAAGAATAAGATCAAGAGGTGGGAAGCCAAGAGTAGGTTTTGGTAGAACAGGGGAAGCCCAGAAGAGCTTTTCGCAGAGGAGGAAGATTTCCATGAGGAAACAGGGCAGCTCTGTTACTGAATGATCCTGTGTTGACTTTATGTAGCGCACGACCTTCTCTGAACGATTCATGATCCGATGAGAATTTGTGAGAACACAATTTGCTTCGGGAATGATAAGATAAGGAAGGGAATGTGAAGGTAGGGATTCCATTGGCTTCTGATGTGAAGATCAGCTCATCAGAAGAGGAGGTACCCAATGATGGCACATTGAATTTCTCTAATGGGTTTCTGAGGAGCCTCGCTGAACAGTACCCTTTGAGAGGGGAACTGCGATCTTTTGAGGAGCAGAGCAGCATGGATGGTATAACAGAGCCAAGAAGCTCCACCCTGAATTCTCCATTTATATCTGTTTTTCCTTCAATGGAAACGGAGCCTGCATTAGTTTTCCTGTTGAGGCCAGCGCGACACTCCACAGCAACCACAACACCAGTTGGATTAGTATTCATTTCAATATCACTATCAGTACATTGTTAGGTTACTCAATGTGTGGTTAGTTTGTGTGGATTTAATGTTATAAGGTAGCTGGTTCAAATTTCACAAGGAGGGGTTGAGGATGGGAACCACTTTTAAGGAAATTAAACTATCCAAGCTCAATTGAGCTTCTATCCAACATTGGGGCTGGCCAGTACCTAAGCTCACTTATGTACATGGTGCCATTTATTATTTGATAACTTGCATGATAATATAACTAGCATTTGCTCCAAATGTTGCAAAGGAAACGTTGTAAGGCATAAATTGAAGAATGCAAACACAACAAAAAAATACTTTCTTAAAGAATAAAAACACTTATAATGAATTTATTATTAGATATTCATATATATATTGCACTATATATTAGCCCCACTAATTGTTTCCCTTTCTGAATGTAACCTTTCACCACTATGGTCACTATAATATCAAATACAATATGTGTTAACCCAAAAACCATTATGAAAGTCAAAATACTTATATGTCCCATATCCCATATAAACCATAATATACTTTGATCACTCTTGGAGAATTGCAAACCCTTCCAAAATGCAACTTCTAACCACTATTACCATTAAGAAAAAATTGCATTTATTACCTTATAATCCTTAAGGGAATAGCTCTATTATTAAGTAAACCATAGTGCAATATGATGTTTAACACAATGAATTCTAAAAATTATGACCTCTAATACACTCTCATCATAAACACATTGTAACTCCTAAAATGTTACAAGACATAAACTTCAATACTTAACACGTTAACTATAACATTAAAACTATAACCTATGTGTACTTAAATTGTCTTAACATAGTGAAGGTAAAGAAGAATCAAGTGTATGCTTTCACAACCTTAATTGTATGCATTTAAAATTTTAGAGATTAGTAAGTTCTTTTCTAATTTAACCCTAGATGCAATAACATTAAGAAACAAGTATAAGTATGCCTAGCTGGAGAAAAAGGTAACAACATCTACTAGGGTATGTCACATCTTATTTTTATTCCTTACAAACCACCTACATCGAGAAAAAGGCTAAGACTAGTTTCCTTTAAAGCACCGTAGCTCAGAAACTCAGGAATTAAAAGCAAAAGCCTACAAAAGAAAGAAATATATCTTACAAAAGTAGGACGCCAAAGCCTACGAAAGAAAGAAATAAATCTTACAAACATTATGATGAAGAAGGGAATTCAACAGAAGAACATGACCTCCATTTTTACTAAAATCACCACAATGTCATTAGGATATTAATCCAATAGTAGGGTGTTCAAAAAGTCCCTTTCTCACTAACTTTCTCCCTCTTTTATAGAAATTTTCAATAGTGACACTTGGCACCTCATGCAAAAATAATTATTTTCTTTATTCCAATAATGCCTGCAATAAAAGATTTATTTTACACAAATCAAAACGAAATATAACATAATAACAACTCAAAGATGGACGAATACTTCCTGATAAATCATTTGAATTCATGTCCATACGAAAATCAACGAGGATTCATGTAGGTTTTAACCCTGTACAAAAATTACCTGCATACGAATTCTTAAACAAAGAAAATAAACAATGCGAGAGCATAACCCATAAAACACATATGCACAGAGATTTTTCCCTGGATCCCAAAACTGGGACTACCAGCTTGATTTTTCATTATGTTCCTTTCAATGTTACAATACATATTTATACATGCCGAAGCATCCAATACCATGGACCGAAAACCATCGCGTCCAAAAAAAAACATGTGCAAAAATCATGCACAAAACCATAGGTGGGTTCGCCCAACCTAACATATGGTCCAAAACCAAAATTTTCTGGGGCGTTGCCCTGGACCCCATAAAGTGGGGTTAGGGGTTCCCTTCAAACCCCCTATTAACTACGTGGAAAGAATATAACACAACCCAACAATCTCCCACTTGTTGTTTTCTTTCCACAAGGGGCCACAGGAGAGCTTAGTCATTTTTTCAGCCCTGAGATTCCCATTGCTTCTCTACACCAAGAGAACTTCTCAGAGCTCACAGATTTTGTCAATGCATCTGCAGTATTCTTCAAAGTGTCCACTTTTACCAGCAACACCTTTCTGTCTTCTATCATATCCCTCACAAAGTGATACTGAACATCAATGTGCTTTGTCTTTGAATGATAAGCAGGGTTCTTTGCCAAGAAAATTGCACTTTGGCTGTCACAATCTATTCTTATAGCTCCCTGTACTAACCCTACTTGAACACGATCTCTGCAACCAAACTGCTTCCTTGCTTGCATGAGTGGCTGCCATGTATTCTGCCTCTGTAGTTGATAGTGCCACTACAGATTGTTTCTTACTCATCCAACTGACTGCACCTCCAAATAGGTTAAACACATACCCACTTGTAGATCTTCTCTGATCCAGATCTCTAGCCCAGTCTGCATCAACAAAGCCATGAATATCCAACACTCTGTCCAATCCTGGTCTTCCTTGGTAGCACAAACCATAATCACTAGTGCCACATAAATACCTGAAAACCCGCTTCACTGCTGTCCAGTGCTCCTTCCCAGGTTTTGACATAAACCTGCTCAATACTCCCACTGCATGTGCAATGTCTGGTCTAGTACAGACCATTGCATACATCAGGCTACCCACTGCACTTGCATATGGAACACGGGACATGTCCTCTTCCTCTTCTTGTGTCTTGGTACACTGTTCAGCAGATAACCTCACACCTACAGGAATAGGAACCTTCACCGGTTTACTATCCTGCATATTAAACCTCTGGAGTATTGTCTCGACATACTTCCTCTGGTTTAACCAGAGTTCCTCTCTTGACCGATCTCTTTTAATTTCCTACCCAAAATATAGTTTGCAGCACCAAGATCTTTCATGTCGAATTTGGAGGACAATTGGGTCTTTAAATCCTGGATAATTTCTTTGTCATTTCCAACCAGCAACATATCATCCACATACAAGACCAGATAAATAATACGGTCACCAATTAATTTAAAATACACACAATGATCTGCTTTGCTTCTGGTGAAGCCAAGTCCCCGTATAAATGTATCAAATTTCTGATACCACATCCTTGGTGACTGTTTTAACCCATACAGAGACTTCTTTAACTTGCATACCAGTTCTTTCTTACCCTTCACCGCAAAGCCTTCAGGTTGCTTCGTGTAGATTTCCTCTTCCAAATCCCCGTGAAGAAATGTTGTCTTCACATCCACCTGTTCTACCTCAAATCAAAAGCAGCAGCAACAGATAAAAGTAATCTAATAGAAGTTACCTTGGCAACAGGAGAAAAAATATCACCAAAATCAATTCCCGACACTGGGAATAACCTTTTGCTACCAACCGAGCTTTGTATTTCTCCACCTTTCCTTCTGCATTTGTCTTCTTCTTGAACACCCATTTGCTGCCAATGGGTTTCCTTCCACCGGCAACTCCACCAGATCCAAGCCTCATTTTTGTGCAAAGATGCCATTTCATCGACCATGGCCTCTTTCCAGAGTTTTCCATCCTCTGAATCCACTGCTTCCTTTACAGTTCTGGGATCATTATCAGTAACAGACAAAGCAAAATTTGAACTAAAAGTAGATGGACTATACCTTTCTGGCTGCCTTCTTTCTCGAACTGATCTTCTCACATTCGGAGTTTGTGGCTCTTCATCTTCTGATTCCTCCTCTGCTGCAGAGTCTGATTCTTCCTCCTTTGGCTCAAACTCTATCTTCTCAGGTTCCTTTGGTTGGACTTCATGTTGAATAACATCTTTTACCTCTCTGAACAACACATCTCGGTTGTACACAACCTTCCGTGTGACTGGGTTCCAAAGCTTATAACCCTTTAAACCATCCTTATACCCAATAAAGATGCACTTTTCAGATTTAATATCCAACTTGGTTCGTTTCTCCTTTGGAACATGTACATATGCATCACATCCAAATACCCTTAGATGTGAAAGAGAGGGTTTCTTACCAGTCCATACTTCTTTTGGAGTCTTATCCTCCAACGCTGATGAAGGTGATCTGTTGATGAGGTAACATGCAGTATCCACGCCTCTGCCCAGAATTCCTGTCCTACCCGGCACCACTGAGCATGCTTCTTGCCCTTTCCATCAACGTCTTGTTCATTCTTTCTGCGACTCCATTTTGTTGAGGTGTATATGGAGTAGTCTTCTGCCGTGCTATACCACACTTCTTACAAAATTCTTCAAATTCCTTGCTGCAAAATTCTCCACCATTATCTGTCCTCAGCACCTTTATCTTCTTCTCTGTCTGATTTTCCACCAGAGCCTTAAATTCTTTAAACCTGTCAAAGACTTCAGATTTCTTCTTAAGAAAATATATCCATGTATTCCTTGAGAAGTCATCTATGAATGATACATAGTACACAGACTTACCCAGTGATGGAACCTTCACAGGTCCAAACACATCACTGTGCACAAGCTCTAATATCTGTTTCGTCCTCTTACCACCAGAGTGGAAACTCACCCGATTCTCCTTCCCATATACACAATTTTCACAGAAATCAAAATCCAGAGAGCTGATATTCATACCTTCTACCATACCTTTACCATGAAGTATTCGAAGGCCCTTCTCTCCAATATGTCCAAGCCTTTGATGCCACAACATGGTCTTCTCTCCAGAGACCACTAGATTCTCTACTCCATTTTCAGGAACCATAGAACTATTGCACCCATCAACAATAGTGCTACCTTGCAGCTTGTACAGAGTTCCAATCCGAACTCCCCGCATTAATATCAGTGCTCCTCGAACCATCTTGCAGGTATCTTTCTCGAACACCGTCTTTACACCTGCATCATCCAACTTGCTTATAGAAATCAGATTTCTGGCCAATGCAGGAATATGTAGAACACCCGGAAGTGTTCTAACCCTTCCACCTTGCAACTTCAAATTTACTTTTCCCCGACCAATGATTCTAGCCTTCCTATCATCTCCTAAGAAGACATCACCACCATCATATTTCTCATACTCGCATAACCACTCTCTATGGGGAGTGAAGTGAAAGGATGCACCTGAGTCAATCAACCATGCCTCATGATCTACATGTGTATTTGAAGAAGCCAAGTACACATCCCCACCTTCATCTGAGGTGGTTTTCGCCTCTGTAGAAGGAGCATCATCAGATCCCTTTCCTTTATCAGGAGCTTTAGATTTACAATCCCTTCTGAAGTGCCCTTCCTTTCCGCATTTCCAGCACACCACCTTTGTAGGTTTTCCTGGAGATTTAGATCTCCCTCTAGATTTAGATCTCCCACTCGATGACTTATTTTTGTTTTTGTTCTGGGACCGTCCTCATACAGACAAGGCATCACCATTCTGGTTGTCCATATTTTTCCGTCTTATCTCCTCCGTTAGCAAGGCTGAGACTATTTCATCAAACTGTAAAGCAGTTGCATTGCTACCTATTGCAATAACCAGACTATCCCACGAATCTGGTAGAGAACACAACAGACTGATGCACTTATCTTCATCTGAAATTTTAATATCAACAGATAATAATTGACTTACCACAGTATTAAACGCATTCAGATGCTCTGTCACCGAGTCTCCATCTTTCATCCTCAGGTTATATAGCTTTTTCCGCAGGAACAGTTTATTCACCAGAGATTAGATTGGTACAAAGTCCCTAACTTGACCCACAAAGCCTTTGCCGTAGCTTCCCCTGATACATTCAGCAATACTGAATCCGAGACACACAATCATATTGTGCTCTTTTCCTTCCGATCCAATTTCTTCCATTCTTCATCGGTCACTCCCGATGGTTTAGTACCCGGATCTACCGCGATCCACTGATCTTTATCCACCAACAGATCCTCCATCTTGAGTTTCCACAACTCAAAATTTTGACCATTGAACTTCTCAATCTCTATCTTTCCACTGCTCGCCATCTTCTTTCACCACCAGAATCGATCTCGCAGATCTCCCACTGAACAGGGTCTACCACAGGCCCGAGCGAAACCCCTCAGCAACAAAGGCGTCCCCTTGAAGCCAAAATAGCTCTGATATGAAATGTAGGTTTCAACCCTGTACAGAAATTACCTGCATACGAATTCTTAAACAAAGAAAAATAAACAATGCGAGAGCATAACCCATAAAACACATATGCACAGAGATTTTTCCCTGGATCCCAAAACCCGGACTACCAGCTTGATTTTTCATTATGTTCCTTTCAATGTTACAATACATATTTATACATGCCGAGGCATCCAATACCATGGACCGAAAACCATCGCGTCCAAAAAAAAACATGTGCGAAAATCATGCACAAAACCATAGGTGGGTCCGCCCAACCTAACATATGGTCCAAAACCAAAATTTTCTGGGGCGCTGCTCGGACCCCATAAAGTGGGGTTACGGGTGCCCTTCAAACCCCCTATTAACTACGTGGAAAGAATATAACACAACCCAACAATTCAAAGTGTTATGTTCATTGCAAATAATCTATGACATCCAATTGAATATTTGATAAACAGGAATATTTTTGGTGGAATTTTATAGAGTGCAATGGTGTTTGAATTTTAATAGAAAAGAGAAGTGTTTGAATTTTAATAGAAAAGAGAGGATCAAAGCAATTGACATTCTGAAGGGAAAACTATTTTCTTAATGTGATTAGGATGATAATCAAAATTAAATTCTTCATCTTTTGTTGGGAGAGACGCTTTGTAAATAATGTACTAATTCTCTTTAATGTTAACCACCTCCATAATGTGATTAAGGTAAAATAATCAATTATTTACCAAAGAATTAAATTTCTAAACTAATTTTCTTTAATGATAACCACCTCCATAATGTAATTAAGGTAAAATAATCAATTATTTACCAGAGCATTACATGTCAATCTTACTGCATTCATCATTTAAACATATTTAACCCAAAAACTTGATTAAATAAAATATTTTTTGAAAAAGAATGTGTCAACTTATCACAAAAATGTACTCATGTACCCCATCTGCAAAAAGCCATTCATTGTTTCATGAAAGTTTAAAATGTAAAATGTTTAATAGTCGCACCATATTGAGCTAAATTTCGCAATCATATAAAAACTATAAAAATGATGTAGCCTAAAAATAATCAGAAAGATCGTCTTACAGTGATTCGAAAGATTTCAAGATTGATTGGTATTCAAACATGATAATTAATTAAACAATTTGAAAGATTTCAAGATTGATGGGTATCCATAACATAATAACTTAATTAATTAAACAAATCGCGGGTACATAAATCCCAAGCGTTAAGAAATCATTGATTGGTATCCAAACATGATAACTTATTAATTAAACAATTTGAAAGATTTCAATATTGATTGGTATCCAAAACATAATAACTTAATTAATTAAACAAAACGTGGGTACAGAAATCCCAAGCATTAAGAAATCTGGTCGAGAACCCTCCTAAGGGTACTAATAAACATGAGTTGCATTTGAGCCCTGAACTTATGCAAAATAAAAAATTCCCATACTTTTATGTCAGAGTTAGAGAAAGAAGAACAACCCACTGCCATGAACCCTCCACTCTGCCCTGAGGGCTAAGCCGAGCAACAAACCCAAACACACAACCCCCAGCAATGGACATCGCAAGAGTTAAAAAGTACACGTCATTTGTCAAACCAGGCACGTTATTGCATCCCTCTTCCCTAACAATGCATTGCTTGATGGCATCAATTGTATTCAAAAGGGCTGCCTGACAGCCCTCTTCCGATACAAAAAACTGATTCCCATAACTGGACTGCAGCTCACCGAAGAATTGACGAGGAAGCCTAGAACCCACTGTTAATCCTGTGCTGATATTCAAGATGTTTGGGGAAGAGATGTCCTCTACTATAATCACAGTCCTGTCATCAGTGCGCCATAGGTCCCTGAAGGATTTATCTGAAGGAGATGGGGATGGCCCAGACCTTGTAAGGATTCTCATTTTCCACTCTGACTTGTCTTCCAAAGCCTGCAACTCTTGTGAAATCTTCACTGCTTGAGCTGGAAATAAGACCCTGGCTATGTCAATAACATTGGTGAAGTTGTTGGGTAGCTGAAGGTCTGAGACTTTTATTGCTTCTGGCTCTTTTGAGGCCATGTTGGATTGAAAGTCTGAGTTCAGGATTTGGGTAATTGCTAAAGATGGTGTCAACTGAACTTGTTGAATCAAAAGGTGAACAAGGGAACGGATGCGATTGACAAAGTTTGCTTACCCACATCCTTAAGAATGTTGTTTTTGTGATGTGCATATATCAACTGAGAAATACCCAGGTTTTTGAAGGTGATCTGAAAGGGGTTGAAGTTGTGGGTTATTGAATTGGGTGTACATTGACTGACAGAGTATGAGTGTTTTATGCGATTGAAGGTGGGCTTGTAACTGAAAATGGAGAGGAAAGAGAATGACTTAAAAGAGATAACGCAGCAGGAACTGAGTGGCATTTTAACTGGGGGTGGAGAAAGACTCAAAATGCTCTTGATGGTTGCTTGTTGAGGCTTGAGCTTGAGTTGCCATGAGACACTGGAGATGGGTCTAATCACAAAAGACTGAATGCACCAGAAATTTGAGCCACTTGATTCCACCTGTAAGGCCAGGCACACACCAGAATGAGGATACGTAGACTAAGAAACTACGACACTTGGTCGCAGCAGGCACCAAGATATGCATAACACTCCTAATTAAATGTACGAGGGAAAGCATTAGCATTGTAGCAACCATCAATGGTGCCCTAAAATACCCACTGATAAACCAAGTGAACTGGTTGAGGTCACAAAGCCACAACCAATCGAGGCTTACACCATGGCTACAGGTAGCATAAATGAAAAAAAGTAAATAGGGGAGTTATTTTTCTGAGACAAGGGTTAATAATCCATACCTATAGATACATAGCACACTTGAAGAGAAGTTGCTCTTGGTTTTGTTGGTATAGTTTGGTGAATTCCATTCCACTGTGGATACCCTAAACAGCCACAAAAATAGTTTGCATGAGAACCAAACACGTTCCTTTGAGGAACACAAAACGACAATAACAAGGAATTGAGGGAAAAACGATAAATGCAGACCTGAGAGTTTTCACCGCGATGGTAATGGAATCCATTGTTCTCTTGTCCCACGAATACTTGAACCAGCTCGACGATACCAACACACATCCTCTAGCACATCCAAACCCATGAAAATTAGACGAGACGGTAATGTCCACACCACAAGAATGTAAAATGAAGTAGTAAACACAAGAATGACATACCTATAAGCTATAGGGGAAGGCCTCATTGCCATACATTCAGAAAATTCATGAGTCTGGAGTAACCACATCCTGAAATAAAAAACAATATAATGCCTGCAATAAAAGGTTTATTTTACACAAATCAAAACGAAATTTATTCTTTGTTGAATGTAACTAAAAGCAGAATAACAAAATAACAGGGTTGCTGAGCATAGAGAATGTCAGACTTGGGAACTTTACAGCTAATTACAGTCACTACAGAGCATGGTGGATATGTGAAGGAGACCCATTAATCGATGCAGTCCTGCATGATCACTCTCAGTGTTGTATCTCCATTTCCTTCGATGCAAACAGTGGATTAATTGTCCCATATAAGAGAGACAGGTTCAGATATGCCACAAGGACAACCCTTAACATAAGGCTACATTGAAAAAACTTATAAGCAGCCATTGCAACCCTCCTGAGGATACTAATAAACATGAGTTGCATTTGAGCCTTGAACTTCTGCAAAATAAAAAATTCCCAGACTTTTATATCAGAGTTAAATCATTTTTTCTCAATAGGTGATTTTCCAAAGATGGGTGTCAGATAAAAAGCAGTAGCTACTCCTCAAAACCCTAAGTTGTTATTTACCAAAGGCTCCCAATCTGAAGTTCTCCGCACAATTGGAAGTTTCCCAAATGAAGAAAATAACAATAGCCACAGAGGAGAAAGAAGAACAACCCACTACCATTAACCCTCCACTCCGCCTTGAGGGCTAAGCCGGGCAACAAACCCAAACACACAACCCCCAGCAATGGATGTCGCAAGAGTTAAAAAGTATAGGACATCTATCAAACCAGGCACATTATTGTATCCCTCTTCCTTAACAATGCATTGCTTGATGGCATCAATTGTATTCAAAAGGGCTGCCTGATAGCCCTCTTCCGATACAAAAAACTGATTCCCATACCTGGACTGCAGCTCACCGAAGGATTGACGAGGAAGCCTGGAAAGACCTAAGCCCATTCTCTGTTGTATTTTTCCTTTGTGTTGTTTGTTTGTAGATTTGTTCCTTCTCATAATCTTTCCCCTCCCTTCTCCCTCATTCTATTACAGGTTATCCATCAAAGACTTGAAAAAAGTATTCCTCATGTGGCGTATGCTTTATGTTGTCACAAAATGTAAAGCTGGAAAAGAAGGTTGGACCACTAAATGTATATGCAATCATGGATGTAATGAGGGAAAATCTTGCACTGCTTTATATACCATGGGAGGAGGCATCTCCATGGGATATGGTTGGATTTAAAACCCTCAGAATCAGTACCAAATCAAGTTAGAGAAAAATACATTTAGGAAGATGAAGAAGCACAAAGATAGCACGATAATAAGAAGTACAAAGAAAGCATGGTAATAAGAAACAAAAGGTTCAATCCAGTGCCAGATCTAGATTGTTTAGCCAATATCCTAGTGCAAGTTGTTCCACAACC
This sequence comes from Pinus tabuliformis, assembly GCA_031772625.1. Lineage (NCBI taxonomy): Eukaryota > Viridiplantae > Streptophyta > Pinopsida > Pinales > Pinaceae > Pinus > Pinus tabuliformis. The sequence goes on from CM062808.1 coordinate 716,584,615, forward strand.
ATGCTTAGAGGGCATGGGACAATAGTAGATTTCCTTAATAATGGTGCTAGGGGTGAGATGAATGTGAAAGCAGTGAGGTTTCTCTATTCATGTGGTATACCATTCAAATTTCAATGTTCTTCACTCCCCCTATTGAAATGAGATTGTTATTGCCATCAACAATGCCCATTAAGGTTACATGAGCCCTAGGTATGAGAAAGCCAAAACCAAGTTACTTAGCAAGGAAAAATCCAAAATCCAGAGAGCTCTAAGACAATGTACAAATGCTTGAAGAGAATATGGATTATCCATTCTATCTGCTCATTGGACAAATGTTGAAATCATGTCAACGATAAATCATAAATGTTCTTATTGTGTCCATTCATAATGTGGTCTTCCTTGCAGCCCATGATTCAACATTTGGTAAGACTGTTGCTAATATTCCGTAGCTCTTACCGAAAACCATTACAGAAATTGGGTTGTGTAATGTCATTAATTTAATTATTGATGATGCACCTAATTGTCATATAGCAGGAGCAATCACCAGATGCACCTAATTGCAAGGCAGCAGAAGCAATCATTGAGTAGGTAAATCCTCACGTTTTTGTTCTAGGTTTTGGTGCATACAGTGAGCCTTTGATGCATGATATTATTAAGTTGAATCCTAGCAAATGATGAATGAATACCTTGTACAAAAGAGGGAAAAAATTAAAATTCATCACCACTGATGAAGCCAATTAATACATTTTCCACACTCATTCTAAGTTAGAGCTACTTAAGCTTGCATGGACCAAATTTGTTACATATTACCTCAATATCAACATAAACAAAGTCTTTTAGACTTATTATTTGAAAAATTTCTATTTTGATTGAGTTGTATCATCGTCCTAGGTTCTAGAATCTATGTTTTTTTATTTTTATATGTTTTCAAGTAAAACTATGCCATCCCAGTTGCATGTCCTCTAGAAATATGGGGTACCTTCCAGCCTTCCCCGAAATCTGTCCCGTCATCTCCCTGTCCCTGTGACACTAAAATTAGATGCAATATAGCGAAAGACGAATTGAATTAGTTTTGGTACAAGTCAACTTTTGTCATGTACCTGATGCCCAAGAAAACATCCGCAAGTGCAACCCTTAGTGAGAATGTTGTATATATTTCTAGCCCTAATGACTAGTTTTGATTTTGGAAACTTTCTTTATTGCTTTTAAAAACTAAAAAACCCTTGGTTTATAAATTTACTAGTTCCTTAGGTTGACTTACCAAAGTCATAGGAAACAAGGAAAAGGGAAAGAAAAAAGATGCTGGTGAGAATATGTACACAACTCTTACACCTTTGACCGAAAAACAATTTGAGCTTTTTGACTTTTAGTTTTTTCTTATATCACAATGTCAATATGAAAAACAAAATAAAATGCACATCCATAATTTTAAGAGAATACAAACTCATTCTCGTTTGCAAATTTAGGATATATACCTTGTCACTAATTGCATCTTGTATAACTACTATATTTGTAGAGATAAAACTGATAATTTCTCCAGTGATGGTCTTCGTGTCAAAAAAAGTAACATCTTGGCTCAAAACAGATTTTAAATATTGCATTCTCATGTGAGTTGATTGTCGCTCCCCTGTTTGCTTCCAACATGAGACCTCTGCATAAATCCATACAAACAGTTTATTTTCAGCTATTCAACACTGTAGATTGTTTGCTGGAAGGAAAATGATACAAAATATCAACTACTCTAGAAGGTATAGGCCATGTGTTCAGTTGATGTATTTGTTTTAAATTATAAAACCAAAAATATAAATAAAAAATTGAAGTGAACTTTAACTAAGTACGGGTATGAAAACCCCTTGTCTAATATTCTCTTTTTACTTGCAAAATATTCAAACCAATAATCACACACCAATCCATGACAAACAAAAGTTGTGAATTGGATTGGAACATACCAAACCATCCTGATACCATGATGACAAGTCCCAAGTAGAAGAAATGGAGAGCGTGCTGCAAAAGTTGCTAGACAAATTAATACTATATGCTCAAACTTTAGTTCAGAAAAAGTGCAATTCTAAACTGTCTTTTTCTCTTGTTTACTTGGAAAGGACTGAAATTGGTCTAGGCATAGAACAACTGAAACCTTCAACATAACAAAAGTCTCAACCATACAAGAAGGTTACAAGCATGTTATATAAGGAAACATTATGTTCACTATTAAATAAAAAATTATTTATTGAGAAGGAGAGGCTACTAAAAATGAACAATTTTACAATATCCTGCTTTCTTGACACTTGAATACTATTTTTTTCTGATTAATTTTAAGTGTGGCATAATATATATTTCCTTTGCTAAAAGCTAGTTAAGGTTGTTTGTGAACATTCTCGTGAGATTTCCAATGAAGTGTCATTATCATATCCACATTTGAGACATCAATGTGACAATGACTTCTACCTCAAATAAACTGAAAGGAATTTGCATGGAAAGAACAATTTAGAACGCAAAAATTGGAGTATCAAAAACACTTGTAGACCCTATCTTCCCTTCATAAGCCTGCAACTGCATTTTAAAAAGTTAAAATAAAGTAATAGCCCTCTTTCGATACAAAAAACTAATTCCCATACCTGGACTGTAGCTCACCAAAGGATTGACGAGGAAGCCTGGAAATACCTAACCCCATTCTCTGTTGTATTTTTCCTTTGTGTTGTTTGTTTGTAGATTTGTTCCTTCTCATACTCTTTCCCCTCCCTTCTCCCTCATTCTATTGTAGGTTATCCATCAAAGACTTGAAAAAAGTATTCCTCATGTGGCGTATGCTTTATGTTTTGTCACAAAATGTAAAGCTGGAAAAGAAGGTTGGACCACTAAATTTATATGCAATTATGGATGTAGTGAGGAAAAATCTTGCACTGCTTTATATACCATGGGAGGAGGCATCTCCATGGGATATGGTTGGATTTAAAACCCTCAAAATCAATACCAAAGCAAGTTAGAGCAAAATAAATTTGGGAAGATGAAGAAGCACAAAGAAAGCACGGTAATAAGAAGTACAAAGAAAGCATGGTAATAAGAAACAAAAGGTTCAATCCAGTGCCAGATCTAGATTTTTCAGCCAATATCCTAGTGCAAGTTGTTCCACAACCATCCTTAGAGGGCATGGGACAATAGTAGATTTCCTTAATAATGGTGCTAGGGTGAGACGAATGTGAAAGCAGTGAGGTTTCTCTATTCATGTGGTATACCATTCAAATTTCAACGTTCTTCACTCCCCCTATTGAAATGAGATTGTTATTGCCATCAACAATGCCCATTAAGGTTACACGAGCCCCCGGTATGAGAAAGCCAAAACCAAGTTACTTAGCAAGGAAAAATCCAAAATCCAGAGAGCTCTAAGACAGTGTACAAATGCTTGAAGAGAATATGGATTATCCATTCTATCTGCTCATTGGACAAATGTTGAAATCATGCCATCGATAAATCATAAATGTTCTTATTGTGTCCATTCATAATGTGGTCTTCCTTGCAGCCCATGATTCAACATTTGGTGAGACTGTTGCTAATATTCTGTAGCTCTTACCGAAAACCATTACAAAAATTGGGTTGTGTAATGTCATTCAATTAATTATTGATGATTCACCTAATTGTCATACAGGAGGAGAAATCACCAGATGCACCTAATTGCAAGGTAGCAGTAGCAATCATTGACTAGGTAAATCCTTACGTTTTTGTTCTAGGTTTTGGTGCATACAGTGAGCCTTTGATGCATAATATTATTAAGTTGAATCCTAGCAAACGATGAATGAATACCTTGTAGAAAAGAGGGAAAAAATTAAAATTCATCACCACTGATGAAGCCAATTAATACATTTTCCACACTCATTCTAAGTTGGAGCTACTTAAGCTTGCATGGACCAAATTTGTTACATATTACCTCAATATCAACATAAACAAAGTCTTTTAGACTTATTATTTGAAAATTGCTATTTTTATTGAGTTGTATCATCGTCCTAGGTTCTAGAATCTATGTTTTTTTATTTTTATATGTTTTCAAGTAAAACTATGCCATCCCAGCTGCATGTCTTCTAGAAATATGGGGTACCTTCCAGCCTTCCTCGAAATCTGTCCTATCATCTCCCTGTCCCCGTGACACTAAAATTAGATGCAATATAGTGAAAGACAAATTGAATTAGTTTTGGCACAAGTCAACTTTTGTCATGTACCTAATGCCCAAGAAAACATCCGCAAGTGCAACCCTTAGTGAGAATGTTGTATATATTTCCAGCCCTAATGACTAATTTCGATTTCGGCAACTTTCTTTATTGCTTTTAAAAACTAAAAAACCCTTGGTTTGTAATTTACTAGTTCCTTAGGTTGACTTACCAAAGTCACAAGAAACAAGGAAAAGGGAAAAAAAAAAAAGATGCTGGTGAGCATATGTACACAACTCTTACACCTTTGACCAACAAACGATTTGAGCCTTTTGACTTTTAGTTTTTTCTTATATCACAATGTCAATATGCAAAACAAAATAAAATGCACAGCCATAATTTGAAGAGAATACAAACTCATTCTCATCTGCAAATTTAGGATATATACCTTGTCAGTAATTGCATATTGTATAACTACTATATCTGTAGAGATAGAACTGATAATTTCTCCAGTGCTGGTCTTCGTGTCAAAAAAAGTAACATCTTGGCTCAAAACAGATTTTAAATATTGCATTCTCATGTGAGTTGATTGTCGCTCCCCTATTTGCATCCAACATGAGACCTCTACATAAATCCGTACAAACAGCTTATTTTCAGTTATTCAACACTGTAGATTGTTTGCTGGAAGGAAAATGATACAAAATATCAACTACTCTAGAAGGTATAGGCCATGTGTTCAGTTGATGTATTTGTTTTAAATTATAAAACCAAAAATATAAATGAAAAATTGAAGTGAACTTTAACTAAGAACGGGTATGAAAACCCCTTGTCTAATATTCTCTTTTTACTTGCAAAATATTGAAACCAATAATCACACAACCAACCATGACAAACAAAAGTTGTGAATTGGATTGGAACATACCAAACCATCCCGATACCATGATGACAAGTCCCAAGTAGAAGAACTGGAGAGCATGATGCAAAAGTTGCTAGACAAATTAATACTGTATGCTCAAACTTTAGTTCAGAAAAAAGTGCAATTCTAAATTGTCTTTTTCTCTTGTTTACTTGGAAAGGACTGAAATTGGTCTAGGCATAGAACAACTGAAACCTTCAACATAACAAAAGTCTCAACCATACAAGAAGGTTACAAGCATGTTATATAAGGAAACATTATGTTCACTATTAAATAAAAAATTATTTATTGAGAAGGAGAGGCTACTAAAAATGAACAATTTTACAATATCACTATCAGTACATTGTTAGGTTACTCAACATCAAATATAAAATGTAGTTGATATATTAAGTTTTATTTTTGTCAGTTATAAATTTATTTATTTACATAATTATGAGATGCAAATTAATTAGTTTGTGTGGATTTAATGTTATAAGGTAGCTGGTTCAAATTTCACGGGGAGGGGTTGAGGATGGGAACCACTTTTAAGGAAATTAAACTATCCAAGCTCAATTGAGCTTCTATCCAACATTGGGGCTGGCCGGTACCTAAGCTCACTTATGTACATGGTGCCATTTATTATTTGATAACTTGCATGATAATATAAAAATCTTAAACATGGATCTAGAAATACAAGGGAGTTAATATTTGAAATTTCATCTATTGAGGTAAATGGGATGACAATATATGCCAACATATTTATTTATGATCAGAAGATAAAGATTCTCATTCAGAGAAACATATATCAAATGTATTGATGTATATGAGAAGAAAAATATATGCCAACAACTTTATTTATGATCAGAGGATTCCCATTCAGAGAAAGATATATCAAATGTAGTTGATATAAGTACACTAGTATAATTTTTCCTTGTTACAATTACTTATTTATCTACTTGATGCCATTTGTTATTTGATAATTTACATGGTAATTTCATAATAACGTAAAAAGAGTAAAACTAGATTAGTTAATATTTGAAATCTCAATCTATTGATATAGAGGAGAAAACAAATATATGAAAACATCTTCATTTATAATCATAAGATCAAAGATTTAGATTAAAAGAAAGATTAATTTAGGCTAGCCACTTGATTCACAAGCACAATTCTAGTTTTCCCTGATAAGATGCTCGACCCATGGGTGCATCTTTGCCCAATTGAAAATATGAATAAATATGTAGAAAATAAGATCAAAGATTTAGATTAAAAGAAAGATTAATCTATCAATATCTGATAAGAGATAAGCCTATTAATGATAACTGTTATATCAAAAATAAAACTACAACTTACCATTATGAAAATGAAACTTACCTCATATGAGATCAGGTGTATCTGAAGAATTCTCTTCGTCCAAGCTGCATGCATGGCCGCAGACTACTTTGCCCTTCAAGACTATCGTTAAACACACACTTCAGAATGTCAATAAATATGTTTTATTGAGTGTTGTATCGAGCACTTAAAGATATCATAGTTAAGTGAAAAAGAAAATCAATAAGCAAAGATGTTGAAAAGATATGCATGAAAACCAAAAACTCTAAAACATAACATGTTTAGACGATGTCTTTTATTATTAAAGAATAAGATTTTTATGTGTTTGCTTTCAAGATATTTTGAAAATTTGACATGACATGAATGGAGTTGACTATTTGACTTCTCTCATATTTAAGAATTTCCAAAATCTATAATTATATTATACTCTAGTTAAAAAGATAACCTTGATTAATAAATCATACATGAAAATGTTTAGAAAATTCTTCAAAATGTTTGGTTTTAGAATCATTCATCATGTGTAACTTTTTTTTGTAAAAATGACTAGAGATGCCTGAACAAAATAGAATGATAGAATCATTCATTCTGTGTAACTTTTTTTTTTTAAATGAACAGATGGCTTAAATGTCTGAACAAAATTAGAGAAGGAGTCGAGGAGAATGGATTTTCCAGCCCATCTTGGCAGCTAGCACTTTAGAGAAGGAGTTGAGGTTCTTCAGCCCCCAACCTCCCCATTTCTTGGGAAGTGCAATTAGGTCCCATCGAACCTATGCATGTATGTGGCCATCCTGTTTTCCTTTCCAAAGAAATCTGTAGCACAACTGTTGAATTCTCGTTAAGATCCCCTTAGGAATCTAGGCCATGGACATCCAATATACCAAAGTGGCTTCCAAAACTGATTTTATTAGTACAAGTCACCCTGCCCTGGAAAGATATCTATGATGCCAAATGTTCAATCTCCTTTCAATCTTGGCAACAAGCCATGTCCAATCAGCAATCTTGTAATGAAGAGGTTTGATTCAGAAGCCAATATACTTAAGTCCATCATCAAAAGGTAGAAGTGTAAAGGGAAATATCTGGTGTGCATAATGAATCTCATGTGGTGAGCATCCAACAGATGAAATAGTGGATTTCTGGGAATTACACTCCATACTAGTGGCTCGAGTGAATAATCGCAATACTGAAAGAAATGTTGATGAATCACCAATACCCTCATTGAGGAAAATTAAAACATCATCAACAAAAAGGAGATGTGTAATGATGCAATTGTTGGTGATCTTAATACCTTGAATTCGACCAAGCCTATGATCTTCAGAAATGAGCCGGATCAGGCCTTCCATGACGAGCAATAAAAGTAGGGGAGACAAGGGGCAACCCTGTCTGAGGCCATGTTCAACATGGAAAAAAGGGGAGGCCGATCCATTAATAATAACATTGTATGAAACCTTGGTAACGTAGCGCATGATCCAGTTGATGAAGTCCAAGGGGAAACCCAGATGGGTAAGGAGCATTCTCAAGTATAACCAAATGGTGCAATCAAAAGCCTTTGCTAGGTCTATCTTGAGGATCATTCCCTTTAATTTCTTAATCTTAAAGGAGTGTAGGACCTCCTGTGCAGTGCCAATAGCGTCATGAATTTGACAGTGATTAAGAAATGAAAACTATTCAGGTGATATTTGAGCAGATAAAATAGGTTTGAGGTGATTGGCAATGATCTTGGCAATAATCTTGTAAATTCAATTGCAGAGGGAGATGGGTCTAAAGTCATTGAAAGTTTCAGGGGAATCAGATTTAGGTATAAGGGCAATGAAGGTCGAGTTGAATGCATCATACGAATCAGCCACTGATTCTACATTCCTCGATGACTTGAAGTGGATCTTTCCCAAGTAATTCAAAAGATGCTAAGTAGAATTCAACCGACCATCCATCAGGGCCAGGGATCTTATCCTTTTTAAATCATTTTAATGTGCCCTCTATCTCCCCCATAGATACAGGATTGTTGAGGTCCTCAACAACATCATGATCAACAAAACGAGGAAAGAGACCAGCCACCCTGATCATCTCAGCACATGAAGCTTCTTGTGGGGCCTTGAAAAACTGACTGAAGTGTGATGTGCTCAACCATGCAAGTTGATTGAAGGAATGAACTCTCTGACCTTCCTCATTAGTCATCTTCCAGATGGTGTTGATCACCTGTCGCCCATTTGCAAATTGATGATAGAAATTCGTATTGTCATCCCTAGCTTGTAACCAAATGGTATGACTCCTCAGTCGCCATGTTTATTCTTTGTCATTTAGAATCCTATACCTTTTTGCCTCGAGCCCAATGAGATGAATTTTAGCTTCAACATATGAGAATCCTCTCTCATTAGCACCTTCTAGACTCGGGAGCTCAAGCTCGATATTGAGAAGATTGAGGTCATCCTTCTTTCTCTTGTCTTTGGCCCAATCAATGGTTAATCTCTTAAGTCTAAGAAGGTTGTTGGAAAATACTTCAGAGATAGATCATCCAGTATTAAGGGGGTAAGCCTTCCAAAATTCCGAGACAAATTTGATGTAGTCCAAGTCTTTTAACCAAGTGGCATTAAACTTAAACAAATATTTTGGTTTTCGGACATGACCAACAATCTAAAGATAAATGGGAGAGTGGTCAGACAAACCCCTTGATCCAACCCATTGCCTATAGTTAGAGAGAGCACCAATAAGTGGTTCTTTGATGCGGAACAATCCAGTCTTCAGGCCAGCATGGCCTTGCTAGTCCTTCTGTTCCACCAAGTAGGATGAGGTCGAGCCATGGGAATGTCAATGAACCAATGGTTATCCAATAGAGTATCCATGGTGTTTGATAAAGGGTCAATTTGAGCATTGCGCCCCCAGGACTCTGCATGTCCAATAGAAAAATTTAGATCGCCACCCAATATGATGTTGTCATCTTGTAAAAGGGATGTATTTAGAAAATGGTCCCAAAAAGTAGCCTTCTTGTGACAGGGGCCATACATGTTTATCAATCTTAGCTCCTTTCCCAATTCAGATGAGAAAATATCTGCATCGATAAAGCCAACCCCTCCCCATATATTTAAAAGCATTATAACTTTGGGATTGAAGCCAAAGGAAATGCCCCCAGATCACCCCTGAACATCTAGGGCATGAAATTTACACCCAGGTACAAGGGATTCTAGTATAGGGATAACCAAGTCAATAAGGCCAAGTGTTTCTTGTAGGAATATGACATCCACCCATTTAGTTTCCAGGAGTCTCTTAAAGGATAGATTTTTGGTAGGGCTAGCCATCCCACAATAATTAAGGGATAACCACTTCATCGGGGGGGATGATAGGGTACTCTGCGCTCTAAGAACCCAGTCGGTGGATAATTGTCTGCCCTCAATCAGATCAATACCAGCTTGATGTATGACCTTGGAGATAGTGGAATGTCTTCCACGAGTAGTCTTGGAGATCCTGGGAGGAGGGATGATACCAATACCACATACATCCTAGGAAGAAGATTTGTCCAAAGAACGAAGGTTGTAGGAATGGGAGGTGTTAGCCTCTTGTTGCAACAGGTGTTCATCTTTCATGATTGACATTTTTACATGCCAAATATGTCATAATTTGCATGCTGCAATGCTCCATATTTCCAGAAAAAGGTCAAAGAAGAGGCCATGAAAGTGTGCCAGTCTAAATGCCACTGTTGTATTCCAATTTTGATGACTTAACCATTTTTGAAGAATTTTCTGTTAATGGAAGTCCAAACAACTTAATCTTGGCTTCCCTAGGTTTCAATTTCTTGCTTTAGAATATAGAGAATGAATATCTGTCAAAAAACTTAATCTTGGCATATTTGTAGATAGGTATAGAATCAAAGGAGCCCAACTACTTAATCTGGGCCCTTGGCAGAAATAAGAGTAGATTTAGATAGGAAGGCAGTCAAAAGAAAAATTGTAAAGCAGGGTCTGCAAGTCTAAGTGCACCCAAACCAAAAAGAAGAAAAAATGTTAGGTAAGTAGGCTGGGTAGGTAGTTATGAGGTTGCAGAATGTTGATTTATGATCAATTTTGTGTTTCAAAGTGTTATATCTTTTCAGATCACAGTTATGAGGCAGTTTTCATTTGGAGCAGGTCAAGTGAGGCACGTCTAACTCCCCCTTCTTCTAATTCCCTAAATCACTCACTAACTTCCCTGAAGAGGTCAAGATCTACTTGACCCTCTTAGTTTCATCATGTTTCATAAAACATTTGCCTAAGTAAAGATCTGCTTTACTTAGGAGTGCTAATATCTCTTCTACAAGTTCTATCCCCCCTAATAGCCTAAGATTCACATACTTAGCGCTTTCTTCACACTTTCATATTAACTACTAACTCTATTATGTAGCTCCCTATCTATTCCCCCTTCCCCTACTAAAAATATGTTAATAAATCTCCCTATGTACATATTCCCATCCCCTGGCATTTTAGCCCTATAAATATCAGTTTGGGAAATGCCGAGTTCATCTGGGACTCAGCATTAGCCTACCGCATCCTAACCCTGGGATTAGCTTAACATCTGGTTAAGTTAAATAACCTTTTTCTCACCCCTTTACCCATAACGTTTCATCCCTTTTAACCCCTCGCGCTCACAGGTTCGGGCTTAGTTTAATAAATATTTGATTAAATTATGATCCCGGCGCTCAAACCTTGAAAAACCCACAAAAAACCCACTAAACCAAAGTCTAACCCACCTCGCGGAATTATACAAATTCGAATATTCGCGCGGGCCCCGTCCATTATCCCTCCGCCGCCTCATCTGTTCTGCCAGCCATCCGATCATCCACGCCACAGATCTACGATGGGCAGGTCTTTTCATCTCCGAAGCCGCCGATGGTTAACGCCCGGGAGATCGACGGTTTTAGGAAAACGCAAAACACAAATGCTGGTAGGTCTAGCCCAGACCATGATATAAGACCCCTTTTTCATGAAAATTATGCGGAAGCATCTACATCTAGTGCGCCCATAGAGGACACTCACATGAACTTAGTGGATTCAAGGGCTGAGCAACAAATTTTCCTAACTCAACAAGACCAAGATGAGCATGACTTTAATCAATTTCAGACTAAGTCTGGTGAGTCTTTTGATTTTAAACAAGGCTATGATACTGCTGTCTATGAGGTCCACAAACAATATAAGCTGAGAACTAGGACCATTGACATTCTTGAACCTAGCAAACCAAAGGATGGCAAATAGCCCAACAAGACTAAAGGCAAGGCCGTCATAACAGAACCAGCTGATATACCTGTCCCAAACCCGCATCAAGTGACTGTAGAGGACATAACAGAAATGCAACCTTCTATTGATCAGCCTCTGCCACCTTCTTCCTCGAAAGAGAATTTGAACAACATTCCAAAAAGCCCTCCTAAAACAGAAAAACCGCAAGCAATTACTTCCCTTAACGCTGATAAACAAGACCAAATTGCTGATACTCCAATGGAAAAAGGGAAACCTGCCTCTCACAATACTAAAACCCAATCTGAAAAATCATTTGACTTAGAGGCAGAAATAGGTAAATTGAAGATATCCATCCCCTTGTCTGAACTTGCTAAACATGATGTGTATAGGCAACAAATTCAAAGATCACTTCAAATGCCAGAAGTCAAGGATGATGTCAATGTTCTTGATGATCAACATGAGCTGCTGTTCGGTCCAGAAGTTAATGGAAAATCAACATATGGATCTGTCTTACCCTTTTATGTCAGTTTACATATACATGACAAAGTCCTGCACAATGCTATGTTTGACTCAGGTGCCTCACACAACCTTATGCCCAAAGCTGTAATGGAAAAACTGAACCTTGATGTTACAAGACCCTACAAAGATCTATTCTCCTTTGACTCAAGTCAAGTCAAGTGTTTAGGCCTCATCAAAGACCTGTGTGTCTCCTTAGTCCAATTTCCTAACAAGACAATCCTCATGGATGTGGTGGTTGCTGACATTCCACCAAAGTATGGCATGCTATTGTCAAGATCTTGGGGAGCAAAACTCCAAGGATCCCTCCAATTAGACCTCTCTTATGCCACTATATCTGTCTTTGGGCAACCAAAGAGACTATATAGAGAAACACTGATGAAGTATGTGGTAACTAGTGAGAGCAAGCCTGAAAATTTTCCCATTTACTCAATCCATTCTGATATGGATTCTTTTATTTTATTTAATGATGAAACAAGTCCTCCCATTGATGGCAAGCCGTTGGCTTTAGAACTGAACACACACATCAATGAAGAATCGGTTGCCCATACTGATGAAACTGTCAAAACAGTTAATGCAACCAGCATGCTAGAAGAACCTCCCCAAACAGAAAATTCAAATCTGTCCACTGCAAGAATGACTGAAACTCTTGACACTAACCACAAGCAAGAAATCACATGGTATTTAGAGTTTGATGGCTCTGTCAACAAGTTAGGAGCAGGGGCAGGTGTCTGGATTCACAATACACATAACAATCATGCAGAAGGCCATGCCTACAGACTAAATTTCAAATGCACCAATAACATGGCAGAGTATGAGGCTCTCCTCCTAGGCCTTAAACTGCTCAAAGCTCTAGGAGCTGCAAAAGTGTCCATTTTAGGTGACTCCGATTTAATCATACAACAAATGAAAGGTAACTTTGTTACCAATGACAATAGAATGAGAGCCTATAGGACTGCTGCCACTAGTGTACTCAACGCATTCACTGAATCCAAGCTTGCCAAGATTTCAAGAGAGCATAACATTCATGCACATAGCCTAGCCACTTGTGCTAGTACATGCAAGCTCCCCTTTGAGCCAAATCACCATTTTACAGCTGAGATAAAACATAGGCCTGCTGTCCCAAATAATGTTAAAGATTGGCAAGTGTTCGAAAATAATGCCCAGATTAACAATTTCCTCACTCTTGAGCATGAGTTTTCAAATATTAACATTGACATGGATGCTATGACGGATGAACAACAGCAAACAAATGAAAGTCAACAGGCTGTGACACCTATAACAGCCAAATGAATGTTGAACCCAACTGTTTTTGATAATACAAACATAGAAAAGCTGAAACAGATGCATTGGGAGGAAATAGCCGAAACAGAGGCCGAAATCGTTGATCTGAAAGATAACCTTCTCCCTGCTAGCCTCACTCCATTAGAAGATATGTTTGATGCTAATGATGTTCCCAAGAAGCCAAAAATGCAACCCTTAAACGCTACTGTAGAAGAACATAACATCGGAACAGCAGAGAAGCCCAAAATGATCAAATTATCCAAAAATTTGCCACCTGATCAAAAGCCTAAATATGTTGACTTATTCAAAGAATTCCAAGATTTATTTGCTTGGAGTTATGAGGACTTGAAGTCCTGTGACACCTCAATAATCCAACACACCATTCCCTTAAAACCAAACCAAAAGCCCTTCAAGCAGAAAATGAGGAGAATCAATCCTGTGCTTCTCCATTTAATTGAAAAGGAAGTGAAAAGAATGTTTGAAGCAGGTATCATAGCACCCATTAGATTTTCTGAATGGGTATCCAATCTTGTTCCCACAAGAAAAAAGACAGGTGAGATTAGGCTATGTGTAGACCTAAGAAATTTAAACCAAGTCTCCCTAAAAGACCACTACCCCTTGCCCAAAATGGATCATATTCTGCAGAGAGTAGTGGGGTCATCTAGAATTTCTTTGCTAGATGGCTTTTCAGGTTTCAATCAAATACTGGTTCACCCGGATGACCAAGACAAGACTGCCTTTACCACACCGTGGGGAACATTTAAGTATGTGAAGATGCCTTTCGGACTTAAAAATGCTAGTGCTACCTTTCAAAGGGAAATGGATATTGCATTTTCCAAGGAAATACATGATTTCCTAGTTGTCTACCTTGATGACTTAACCCCCTTCTCCAAATCTGATCAAGAGCACCTAAAACATTTGAGGCAAATATTCATGACATGTAGGAAATATGGCATTTCCTTGAACCCCAAGAAGTCCCTCTTCGGCCTTGAAGAAGGCAAACTTCTTGGCCATATCATATCAAAAGATGGGATTAGGATAGATCCTGAAAGAATCCAAGCCATCCTCCAAATCCCATATCCAAGGAACATAAAAGAGTTGCAAGCATTCCTTGGGAAGATCAACTTCCTAAGGAGATTTATCCCAAATCTAGCTGAGCTGATAAGACTGTTAAGCAACATGTTAAAAAAGGATGCCAAGGTAAGATGGTCTCTTGAAACCAAACAAGCCTTTGAGGGCATAAAATCTGCCTTAACCCAAGCCCCTGTCCTCACAAGTCCACAATTTGATAGAGACTTTATAATATTTTCTTTTGCATCTGATCATACCATAGCTGTTGTCCTTTTGCTAAAGGATGATCAGGGAAATGAAAAGCCAATTGCATTTTTCAGTCGAGCCTTAAGAGATGCCCCTTTGAACTACCAAATCATGGAAAAGCAGGCCTATGCCCTTGTTAAGGCCATCAAGGATTTCAGAGTCTACATTTTATATTCACATGTGATTGCCTATGTCCCAAATGCTGTTGTAAAAGACATATTAACCCAAGAGGGATTAGAGGGCAAAAGAGGCAAATGGATTGCAAACATCCTTGAATATGACATAGAAATAAAACCAACCAAGCTCATAAAGGGACAAGGTTTAGCCAAACTGATGTCCGAAACAAACTTTCAAGCCTTAGACATTAACCAATTGGACAATGAACAGGAGCTGGCGACTCCACAGATCAGTGAAACCTTTTTGCAATCCCCATGGTATGCTGATATATGCTTTGTATTGTTAAACCTGTTTTCTCCTCTAGGATTGTCCAGAACCAAGAAAAGATTTTTAAAGATGAAAGCTTCGAAGTTTTGTGTCATAGATGGTGCTTTATTTTGGAAAAATCATGAAGGTATATTGCTTAATTGTTTAACCATGAGTGAAACTAACAACGTCATGAAAGAATTCCATGCAGGCGACTGTGGAGGACATCTATATTGGAAGTCCACTGGTGATAAAATTTTAATGGTTGGTTTCTATTGGCCCTCTTTTTTCGCAGATGTAAAGAAATTTGCCATTTCATGTCACAAATGCCAAATCTTTGAGGGCAAAAGAAAGTTGTTGCCCCTGCCCCTTAAACCCATCTCAACTGAAAAGCCTTTTCAACAATGGGGTCTTGACTTCATTGGAGAAATCCATCCCTCCTCCTCAGGCCAGCACAAGTGGATTCTAACGGCCACCGACTATTTCACTAAGTGGATTGAAGCCATCCCATGCAGGCAAGCCAATGACACCATCATTATCCAATTCCTTGAGTGCAATATCCTTTCTAGATTTGGTTGCCCTGAGAAGATCATTACTGACAACGCCACTGCTTTCAAATCCAAAATTATGATCAACTTTTGCCATAAATTTCATATTACCTTGGGCCACTCTACGGCCTATTACCCTCAAGGTAATGGCTTGGCCGAATCCTCAAATAAAAGTCTCATTAATATTATCAAGAAGATCTTAGAAGAAAACAAGAAGAACTGGCATAAAAAGTTCACAAATGCCCTATGGGCAGATAGACTTTCAACAAGGAAATCCATTGGGATGAGCCCTTATGAGCTAGTATATGGCATGGAGGCCAGATTTCCTTCATCTTTGGGCATCCCTACTATCAAACTATTATAGGAGATTCAGGCTGAACCAAATGACATTCAACGAAGAATCAATCAGACCATTCATCTTCAACAAACCAGAGAACAAGTCTATGACAGAGCTCAAATTTTGCAAGAAAAGCTCAAAAAGATGTTTGATAAGAGAGCTAAGGTTGAGGATTTCTACATTGGCGACAAAGTTCTAAGGTGGGATTCACGAAGAGAAGACAAGGGAAAACATGCAAAATTTGATTTTTTGTGGAAAGGGCCATTTGTTATTTCTGTTGTTCAGGGAAATAACACATATTTTCTCAAATCTGTAGAGGGCAGCACTGCTGAAGAAGGCCCTGTTAATGGTCGAATGTTAAAACTTTACCATGATCCCTTTTAAAGGATGCAATGTAGCTTTGTATATATCTCTTTGTACATTGATATGTGTATATATCAGCACTTTGTTTTTATTTTTTGTATAAGCAGTCTGAGTGTTAGAGGAGCAGCATCAAAGTTTGCGAAGACATAGTTAATGCAAGAATTCCATTTTTTTTAAGGCTCTATCTCTGCATTAATCTCAACAAAACAGCAAGAGTAGCACTGTCATATCACAGAAATTCATGGTAAAAGCAAACTGTTCACAGCTTGCAGTCTTCAGTCAAACAGTATCAATAAGAGAGGAGCATTTTTTTAGTTTCACATCAGCAACTGTTTCTAGACCAGAGCTAAAAGAAACACATCAGTTTTGATCTATATTTTTCAAAGGAAAAATGCTCAAGCAATATTGTACATAACATTAAGCACGCAGAAGAAAGCAGGCGATGCTATACAGTTCACAGTAATTCAGTTGAGGAGAGAGTTGTTCATATTTCAAAGTTTCACACTCTTAACAACCAGCACAAAGAAGTTTTTCAGTCTACAGCAACAATAGAAGATCAAGGCAGCCTGACCTGCTGTTCTTGGCTTTTCACAAGGAAAAACCATCCCCAAGTGGAGCCACTGTTAGCCTCCTGTTGCAACAGGTGTTCATCTTTCATGATTGACATTTTTACATGCCAAATATGTCATACTTTGCATGCTGCAATGCTCCATATTTCCAGAAAAAGGCCAAAGAAGAGGCCATGAAAGTGTGCCAGTCTAAATGCCACTGCTGTATTCCAATTTTGATGACTTAACCATTTTTGAAGAATGTTATGTTAAGGGAAGTCCAAACAGCTTAATCTTGGCTTCCCTAGGTTTCAATTTCTTGCTTTAGAATATAGAGAATGAATATCTGTCCAAACAGCTTAATCTTGGCAGATTTGTAGATAGGTAGAGAATCAAAGGAGCCCAACTGCTTAATCTGGGCCCTTGGCAGAAATAAGTGTAGATTTAGATAGGAAGGCAGTCAAAAGAAAAATTGTAAAGCAGGGTCTGCAAGTCTAAGTGCACCCAAACCAAAAAGAAGAAAAAATGTTAGGTAAGTAGGCTGGGTAGGTAGTTATGAGGTTGCAGAATGTTGATTTATGATCAATTTTGTGTTTCAAAGTGTTATATCTTTTCAGATCACAGTTATGAGGTAGTTTTCATTTGGAGCAGGTCAAGCGAGGCATGTCTAACTCCCCCTTCTTCTAATTCCCTAAATCACTCACTAACTTCCCTGAAGAGGTCAAGATCTGCTTGAACCTCTTAGTTTCATCATGTTTCATAAAACATTTGCCTAAGTAGAGATATGCTTTACTTAGGAGTGCTGATATCTCTTCTACAAGTTCTATCCCCCCTAATAGCCTAAGATTCACATACTTAGCGCTTTCTTCACACTTTCATATTAACTACTGACTCTATTATGTAGCTCCCTATCTGTTCCCCCTTCCCCTACTAAAAATATGTTAATAAATCTCCCTATGAACATATTCCCATCCCCTGGCATTTTAGCCCTATAAATATCAATTTGGGAAATGCCAAGTTCATCTGGGACTCAGCATTAGCCTACCGCGTCCTAACCCTGGGATTAGCTTGACATCTGGTTAAGTTAAATAACCTTTTTCTCACCCCTTTACCCATAACGTCTCATCCCTTTTAACCCCTCGCGCTCACAGGTTCGGGCTTAGTTTAAAAAATATTTGATTAAATTATGATCTCGGCGCTCAAACCCTGAAAAATCCACAAAAAGCCCACTAAACCAAAGTCTAACCCCCCCCGCAGCATTATACAAATTCGAATATTTGCGCAGGCCCCGTCCATTATCCCTCCGCCGCCTCATCTGTTCCGCCAGCCGTCCAATCGCCCGTGCCACAGATCTACGGTGGGGCGAGTCTTCTCATCTCCGAAGCCGCCGAGGGTTAACGCCCGGGAGATCGGCGGTTTTCCCGCCGTACTTCCACCACGCGTCGCCCTCTCGGCTGTGGCGGAGCCCCCTCTGCCGAAACCACCTACGTGGAAAGGCGGTGCGCCTGAAACCGGTTACCGCTCTCCCCCCTCCTGCGTTAGCGTGACGTCATCCTGCCACGTCACCATCCCGCGTCGGCCTCCTGCCACCATGTCCTTGCCACGTAGTTGCCACCGTACTACCACGTCACCTCCTCCGCCGTACCTCCACATCACCCGGCCGTACTACTGACGTCACCCTGCCACATCACCGCCGTACTAGGACCCACCGCTGATGTCATGCTGACGTCACCGTCAAAAAGCGCAAAAGGCGCAAATCGCAGCCTAGGAAGCCCGGAATCAGAATCTGAGGCAGTTTTTCATGCGCGATTAGCTACGGGAAATAGGCCGAAATGGAAAGCCCCTCACCGCTCGACCTCCAGCAGGCCCAAAAGGCACAAAATGACCAGAATTTCTTCGCGAGGCATACAGAAAGGGGCAAACACAATTTTTAAAGCAACAGAGGGCCGAGCAGCAGCCATAAAAGGTCGATAGGATAGTCTAAAGCACTCAGAAGACATTAAAGAGGCCAGGTTCAACGCCAAAGTGTATTAGAGGAAAGATGAAGCGGCAAGGAGTATCAGTTCAGCAACATCAAAACAGGTGAAAATTAAAAGCCTCCATCAAAGTCAGCAGAGCAGTTAAGGCCATTTAAAAACTTATCTGGTCGGGATTAGTGCACATTAATGGCACCGAACAGCAGCAGAATCAAGTTAGAGGTGGAGATAAAAGACAAATCACAGTTATTACAGAAAGACTGCACCAAGCCACCCAGGACAGACATTAACTCAGTTTGATACAGCTGCCCTCAGCGCAGCTCAAAGATATTTTCATGCATTTATTTCTGGATAAGATTAGGTTAAAGTAATCATTTTCTTTTAGACCTGTTTAGGTCGGCTGTAATAGATTAATTTTGGATAACTTTCCCTATTTATACGACCCTCTGCATTGTAAAAAGGTTGGTTGGTTGATAATCTTCATTAGAGACTCGCACTGTATCTGAGATGTTTTACTTAATCAAAGATCGCTGAAAAGATTTGGAGGAATGACTGTCTGCTCTGTGTCTAATGGTTTGAAGAATTGAATGTGGAATTCTTGTGCTGCAGTATGAATCAATAAGTGCTCCTTACCTCTGTTATTTTAATTTCACATATGCTCAAGTCACTGAACGAAGGATTGGTTTAGAATTTGCTTAGCTGCACTCTATGCTCAGTTTCTGTGGATTCTTAATGTTTTCCTCTTGATTTAGGCATAAATATGAATTCTGTTATGGCTCATGTTTGATCTATTTCACATATGAATGACTTTTATCTAGGAATTCTTAGCTGCTCCTAGATAGGGCTCATTTATCTTCCTTCGGCTAACCTGAATGAGAGATTCTTAATTGCCCCTCATTCCTTAGCCTTTAATCCATCTCTTTTACTTTGAATGATTGTTTCATATGCAACTGTCTTGCTCCATAATTCCCTCTTGTGACCCAGAAAACGCACCAGCAGTCCTACTCCTTGACTCCATGCCCAATGGTTCTAAAACTTTCATACTATCTCTGCCTCTTTACTTGAAAGCATCATCCTTCCCACCAAAATCAAAACAAAACCCCTTGAACTCAATAACTAGCCTAAAAACCTTATCAACAAAGCTAAATCAGAAAGAGAGAGCCCTCTCTGATTGCAGGTGGGCTAGAACCTGCAGTCTAAAGATTGGTCTGTGGTTACCTCGGTCGTATCCTTTTGAGCTGACCAGAAGGACAACCTCAGTGATAACAGGAGGGACGTGAAATATCTGATGCCTCAGTCGAAGGGACAAAGAGGGGAGGATTAGGGAAGGATGGAGGTGTATTGGAAAAAATAGGAGGAAAAACTGAGGGGTAGGTCAGAGGAGGTGATGCAGAAGTAGATGACAAGATGCACTTTGACATTGAGGATGACCGAAATGATGCAGAAGTAGAAACAGATGTAACAAAAAAAATAGGAGGGAGGGTTACTCAATATGAGTGTTGCAACGGCCACTGCATGAGACTTGGTAAGAGGAGGTGAGGGAGGGCGAACCAAAACAATTACTTGCCTCTTCTCCCGAGCCTTTGCCTTAGTTTGATTTCCAGGAGCTTTGTGTGACTTCTTATCCTGTGAACCCGACTTGTATGCTAATCCAATACTGTCAGGTGCATTTTCCGGAGAGGGGACAAATATAACCAGCGGGCATTCCATTTATAAATGATCGACCTTATGACAATGTCTGCATCTGAAGGGCACCCCTTCATAGTCAAGTATCTGAATTCGGGCGAAGTGCTTCCAAAGTAATGTAATTTGATCCTCCAGACCCTCCCGAGTGTCCAGATGAACCAAGATGTGTGCCAGTGACATATTGCTCGAGACAATATAAGATTTATCGTAATCCAGATAGGTTCCAAGAACGTTGCTAATGCAGGTGAAAATGTCTTTAGACCAGAAGTGTAATGACTGGCCTGGTAAACATACCCAGATGGGGTCAGCTCCCAATTGCTCCCTTTCCAGGTTGAACATGGGACTCCACCTCTTGAGTAGGACAGGTGCAAGACCAATATGCCAATATTTCGAGAAAGATAATAAGGGATTTGAATCTTGTAAAACATACAATGAAATCATTCTAGTTTGTTTTTTCTTTCTTATGTATTGATAAAGGGGATTTTTTTTAATTCATGTGTTGGACTTGAGGAAATTGAGAAAAATCAATTTTATATTTCTTTCTTTGTTGTTCATCCATTTTATATTTCTTTCTTCTGTGTTGAGAAGGGGAATTTTTTAAATTCATGTATTGGATTTAAGGAAGTTGAAAAACTTCAATTTCATATTTCTTTCTTCTTTGTTGATAAAGGGATTGAGAAACACCAATTTCATATTTCTTTCTTAAATTCATGTACTGGCCGGAAGGAAGTTGACAAACATCAATTTCATATTTCTTCCTTTTGCTGTGATAAGGGAATTTTTTTTTTTAATTTATGTATAGGACTTGAGGAAGTTGAGAAACATCTATTTCATATTTTGTTTTTTAAATCAAGTTTTGGAACGTTGATATGAAATAGAAATGTTTGAGAAAATAACGTAATTTTTCAAAAAAAAAAAAAATGAAATTAAGATGTTATTTTCTTAACCAAAAATAAAAAAGAAATGAAACAAGTGGACTCTTTGTTGTCTAAGTTTTTTTTTTAAACCTTACTTTAACTATTTTATTTATTTATTTTTTAAAACCTTAGTGTAATTATTTTATTTTTGGAGTTTTTAAGCATATATTTTTAGCAAATATTTGTGCAATTAGATGTTCCAACTATTTTTGAATGTGTCAAATTCACTTATATAGTTAAACTTAATATAATGAGACAACATCTTTATGATATATCTTTAAAATTGAGAAGTCCTCCAATTTTTTTTTAGGAAAAAATTTCTTAATTTCCTTATTTGTGAAGAATTGAAAAACTTACATTAGTTAGATGCCATCCGGATTGTGAGCGAAAAGTGGACGAATAGCTAGGGTTTCATGTTTCTGAGTTCCATGGAGGCGCGCAAAGGGGGGATCTCCACTCCCTCCTACAGGCAGGCAGTGGCTAGTCGTGGTAAGAAACCTATAGAATCTGTCAGAGGGCCTTTAGGAGAAAGGAAAAATAATCTGGAAGAAGATCAAGATTTTACCAAAGCAAGGGAGGACAACAGCATGAAAAACAATGAGGAAGAAGACAAGAAACAGGGAGCAGAAAACAAGGCACAGAAGGGGCCATGTAAACCCAAGGCTGAGGTCACTCCCAAAGTAGTTTTAAATGATCCCGCACTGCAGGCTCACAGGGACCACATGCGAACCTATGCTATCATTTGTAAATTCATGGGATTATGGTCCACAGAAAAGGCATTACAGACGTGGATTAAATACCATTGGAAACCGAAAGGAAGCATAGACCTACACCTTGGGTCAAATAGTTTCTTCATTGTGGTCTTTACAAATATTGAGGACAAAGACAGGGTATTTGAAGGAGGACCCTACTTCTATGCGACAGTAGGCCTCTACATGCGGTCGTGGATGATGAATTTTGTCCCAGAGCGAGAAACTTTTACTTCGGTCCCGGTTTGTGTAAGACTCTACTCCCTACCTCTTGATTACTGGCAAACAGAATCGTTATCTGCCATAGGTAATAAACTAGGGCATTTTGTTAAAGCCTCTAAGGCCACCAGAAGTGGAAAATATACTTCCTTCGCACGAATATGTGTGGAGATGGACCTATCGGGAGCCCTACCAGATGAGGTCATCTTGGAAGTTTTTGATGAAGAATGGGTGCAAACAGTAGATTATGAACATATTCCTTTCAGATGTCACAGATGCCATGAGCATGGGCACCTATTTAGAGACTGCCCTCTCAGCAAAATAGAGAACAGAAGTAAAGCAACCACAATGAAAGACACTGAAAGCTTTCACAAAGTGGGACATAGAGGAAAAGGGGGAAAAGGGGGGCCAAAGCAACAGCAAACAGAAGGGCAACAGGCCAGTCTGAACAGGTTCCAAGTTCTTGAAGAAGAGGAAGGATTATCAAAAGCAAATCAGGTAATGGAAGGAAGCTCAGGGGAGAAGCAGAAAGAAGAAGATAGGGAACAAGCACAGGATGTTACTAAATAGAAAGAAACAATGTTGAGCGATGGAGAACTTGAGATGGATTAAGAAATGACTCAAAGTGAGATGGAAACTGAGGATCATGAACTGCAGGAAATTTTGGAAAGAGAAAACCTATACCTGGAAGGATTCTTGAAACAGGGCTCCGTGGGAGGGGTAGACTCATTACCTCAAGAAGAGTTCAACAGAGTACAACAACTGTTTCTATGGAAAACTCAGGCCAAAGCACTGGAAAGGCAAAGAAACAATGAAAGGCAGGGCAAAGAAGGAGTGAAAACTATGAAAACCACACCAGGATTAGCTCCCAGAAACCTAGGAAAGAAAAGATGCAGGGAAAAGCAGAACGAGATATTGATGGAATGTGGAAAGCTAATGATAGATTCATGTAAGATGAAAGACCTATCCAGTTACTCCTTTACAAATCTTTAATAATGAAGTTCACAACTTGGAATATCAAAGGTTTAGGTAGTAAAAGAAAACAAAGAATACTTAGCAATAGAATGAAACAAGAAGCTCTGAATATGATCTTTATCCAGGAAACTAAATGTTCCATTCAAAAAATCAAAGAAATTCATAGCAAATGCCTCAATAGATTTGAGTTTCTAGAAGTTAAAGCAGATAATATAGCAGGAGGCATACTCACTCTTTGGAACCCCCAAAAGAATGGCATAATAGATGCTGAGGCATCTAGGAATTATTTATCAGTGATATTCAGCCTGTGGGAGACAACGAGACTTATTTGGTCACGAATGTTTATGGCCCACAAAGACTGGATGATAAACTCAGATTTCTATATTCTCTTGTAGAACTAAGAGATAGACATGCAAGAGTTCCATGGATCATGGGCGGGGACTTCAACATGATCAAATCACTTTCGGAAAAAAAAAAAAAAA
This sequence comes from Pinus tabuliformis, assembly GCA_031772625.1. Taxonomy (NCBI): domain Eukaryota; kingdom Viridiplantae; phylum Streptophyta; class Pinopsida; order Pinales; family Pinaceae; genus Pinus; species Pinus tabuliformis. The sequence continues at coordinate 716,608,498 of CM062808.1, forward strand.
AAGGAAACAAGAACTTTAAGCAAAGATTCTACAACATTTCAAACTTTCATAGATAATATGAAGCTAGTTGACACTGAAATGAATAATGGCCTCTTTACATGGAACAACAAGAGAGGAGGGGAGTCTCAAGTAGCCTCAAAGTTAGACAGATTCATAATTTCAGAGGACCTTATGCTCACAAACAAGGAAATGATAGTGAGAATTCTCCCCTTTGGTGGCTCGGACCATTGGCCTGTACAAATGGAGGTATAGGGTATTGGTACCCCCAAGAATAAACCGTTCATATTTGAGAATATCTGGCTTACTCACCCAGATTTTATCAGCAATATAACAAGATGGTGGAAATAATATCTGCATATTCAGGGAACAAGAATGTTTCTGCTCCACAAAAGACTAAAATACATCAAGCTCAGACTCAAAGACTGGAATAAGAATGAATTTGGCAATATTTTTGCAGCGAAAAAAGAGGTTGAAGATAAAATGCAGACACTCAATCAAAATCTTATTATAGATGGCTTTGATAGAGGCAGAGATGAACAAGTCACCAAACTTCATCAAGACTGGGAGGACTTATGTAAACAAGAGGAAATATATTGGAGACAAAAGGTTAGATTTCAATGGCTAAAAGAAGGGGAACGAAACACCAGTTCTTTCCACAGATCCACCATGGCGAACAGATCCCATAACAGGATCTCTTCAATCAAGGATGAGGGAGGTCATCTTCACAATTCCCATGAAGAGATAGAAACTGTGTTAGCCCAGCACTTTCAAGGTATAGCGAAGGAGACCACTGCAGACAAAGATCATTTTATCAAGGACTTAACAAGGCATATACCTCGACTAGTATCAAGAGAGGATAATTTCAATATCAACAGACCAGTGACTGAAGAGGAGGTCAGTGAGGCCGTTAAGGAGATTCAGAATGGCAAAGCGCCAGGCCCTGATGGTTTCAATGTGGATTTATTTAAAGCCTATTGGAGCACTGTTAAACAAGATATTGTGAATGTAGTGGAGGATTCCAAGTTGAATAAAACCATTCTGAAGGCACTCAATACTTCTTTCATCTCCTTAATCCCAAAACAGGATAATGCTCAGACTCCGGATAGGTTTAGACCCATAGCTTTATGCAATGTGGTGTATAAAATAATATCCAAAGTTGTTGCCAATAGACCTAAACCCCTTCTTCCTACTCTAGTTTCTGTGGAGCAATCAGGTTATGTGGAGGGTAGACAAATTCTCAATAACATCATTCAAGCACATGAAGTGGTGCATTCATTGTTAAGCAATAGCAAGGCGGGAATGATTATGCAATTGGACCTTGCCAAAGCTTATGATAAGTTGAATTGGACCTATATTAGGAAGGTCCTTCTAGCCTTTGGCTTTGATCATAATTGGGTAAGATGGGTTATGGCACTGGTCACTTCTTCTAGCTTTTCAATGTTGGTCAATGGTTCTCCTTCCAAGACCTTTACTCCTTCAAGAGGTCTCAGACAGGGAGATCCGCTCTCTCCCTTTCTCTTTATCCTCATGATGGAAGTACTTGGGCGGTCTATCAAGCATGCAAAAGAAGGGGCTAACATCAAGGGTTCCAACTTTCTGAAACTGGAAAGGCTTTGTCCCATCAACAATTTGTTGATGACACTATGTTGCAAGGAGTCCCCACGGTAAAAGAAGCTCTTGCTTATAAAAAAATCCTGTGTGACTTTGCCATGGCCACAGGTATGGAGGTAAATCTGTCCAAATCTAAGATTTTTTTTCTTTAATACTAATATAGCTATTCAGAGAAATATATCCAAAATTCTGGACTTTCAGAGGGAGGTCCTTCCTTCCAAGTACTTGGGAGTTCCTCTAACTGATAAACCTTTGCACAAAAGCATTTGGAGCCGGTAATTAACAAGATGCAGGATACAATCAGAAAATGGACTATCATATCTTTAAACTTGGTAGGTCGGTTGGTGCTTACAAAAGCTATTTTGCAATCAATCCCCATTTTCATGCTTTCAACACTTCCAGCTCCAAAGGGAGTTTTACATCAATTTAGAACCATTCAAAGACACTTTCTTTGGGGTAAGGGGGAGGGGAGAAAGAAATGGGCCTTGGTAGCCTGGGATAAGATTTGCAAACCCAAAACCCATGGGGGTCTTGGATTGGATGATCCAGATGTTCTTAGCAAGGTTTTAGGGGCAAAATTATGGTGGTGTTGGGTGAAAGATCCAAAGGCTCAGTGGGCTAGTGTTTGGAAAGAAAAATATGCCATTAATTGGCAAGATAATGATCACATCAGGATGACGGGAATCATAAAAGGATCCCACATTTGGAATAAGGCCTGGGAGAATAAAGGCTTAGTGCAGAAAAATAGTTTCTGGGAAATCAAAGAAGGAGACCTTGCTCTATTTTGGGAGGATAAATGGCAACAAGAACCTACACTGTTAAGAGAGGACTTTTTGGACCTTAAGAAAGAAACGGATACCAAAGGGATTTTCAAGGTTAAAGATTTTTGGGAACAAACCAGTATAGAAGACAAATGGAGAACCTTGAAGAATATAGAATTTGGGGATGACAACCCCTTGAAAGCAAAAGCAGATGCACTATTGACAATTTTGGACCAAAGGAAGATTCTTGTTTCAGAGGGGCATGACCAACTTAGATGGGACAACAATAAAGAAGGTACCTTCAATATTAAGGAAGCCAAGAAGATATTCCTTGAGCTAGATTCCTATGTACCGGAAAGGGTTTGGAAGAACCTTTGGAGGCATCAAGGTTGGATGAAAATTAAACTCTTCATATGGTTGGTACATCATAAGAAAATTTTGACTTGGGAAAATATTAGGAAGAGGGGTGTTTTTGGAACTTCTAGATGCCAGCTCTGTGAAGCCCAAGAGGAGACAATGGAGCACCTTCTCAATGACTGCACCTTTACCTCTAGGTTGCGGGACACATTTGCCACAATTTTGCAACAGGCAGATAGGGACAAAGAAAGCATTATCAACACCCTAAATAACTGGAGACGAAACTTCTCTAAGTATGAGTTTCTTCGCTTGGCTTGGGTTTTACTTCCAGGCTTCATAATTTGGAATGTTTGGAAAGAAAGGAACAACAGAATCTTAAAAGATGTACACAACACCACCCAACACATTTTGAGCAGATATTAAGACAACTCAAGGAGACGGTTAGCACTATTGTGCAAAACTCCCCAAAAATTCCACCTTCAGAAAATGAGATGTAGATACTTCGTCAGCTAGGTATGCAGGGGCTTATACCACTGGGAATGGATAGGAATTTTATGAATCCAGCAAATAAGCCAGATTATTAGCATCCTCCCCCTCAGGGTTTTCTGAAATTCAACATTGATGAGGCCTCAAAAGGCAACCCAAGTCTTGCTATTTTTGGAGGAGTGCTACGAGATGATAATGGTTGTATTCTTTTTATTTTCCATTGCCATCTGGCAAGAGCTACAAACAATATGTCTGAATTAATGGATCTTGAACAATGTTTATATTTCTTGAAGCAGGATAATCTCCAGAATATGATTATTGAAGCTAATTCTGAGTTGATCATTAACTCAGTTAAAAGAATATGTTGTGGCACAGAGCCAGAAAAAGTCTCAAGTCATTGGAGGTTGATCCAGGTCTTTCAAAGAATCCAATCTCACCTCCTAGACTTACGCACAGTGAGTTTCACTCATGTGTGAAGGACGACCAATAAATTGGCAGACATTCTGGCCAATCAAGGAGTGGTTTGCACTAAAAATAGGGTCAAGTTGATTTGGCGAGAGATGCCTCAGAACAGATTAAGGGAGCAGTGTTTTAGTCAGGCGGAAGAGGACAATAAGGTATTTCGAAACAGGGCCATAGAGACGGGATCTGGTTGACTTTTATGCAGAGTTATGACACAAGTAAGGTCGCTTTTGGTATGCAGGTCTATGATTGGCAACAACGAACCAGAAGTTTCATGGGGATGGCTGGAAGAAGGGATCTTCATCTTCCTTTGGCCCAGGCGCTGGAATCCAGTCTTTCGCGGCAGCCGCAAAACCCCACTTTTTTGCCTGCAGTAGCTTTACCGCCCTCGAAGTGGTTTCTGGTGTATCGCACCCCCTTCATGCTAGAAGCGGTTTTTCTCATTTGGAAGCGATTCCACTCACCACGCAACACGTGGCTAAGAGTGGGGAGGAATACCGCCTTCATCGCGCGGTAATCATCAGTGAGTTAAGGTCGCGCGATATGATCTGTAACCGTTGGATCAATCGTGGTCAATCTACGCGAGGAGTAATCATGCTTGTTGGTGGATCCGAAACGGAGGTTAAAGCTCGAGCTGTTCGCACGACCTATCTGGAATCGCGTGTATATGACGGATTTCAGGAGGTGAAAATGAACGATGGTTATGTTAAAAATGGACCCGATAGAATTATCAATTATGGTCTACTGAGTCCATCGGGTTCGATTTGCTTGTTAAACGGTGCACTTGTTGGCCACCCGAAATGTTTCTCATTCGCTGGATCTTTAGATCAGGATCTAATGGCTAGTTGTGGGTTAAGCCTTTTGTAAATTATTTCTTTTTTTTTTTCAATTAAATAGAAGGATCCGCTCTTGCCTTAGAAAAAAAAACAAAAAAAAAAAACTTACATTAATTTTATATATTTTCCCAAACATTTTTTTATTTCATATTAATATTCCAAAACTTTATAAAAAAATCCAAATATTTAAAATATTAACTTATTATTAAAAATTACAAAAATCTAAATTTAAAATTTCAATATACATCATATCAAACATATATCCATCCAACGTGATACTCTTTTATTTTTTATTCTTGTAATGATATTTTTAATATGAAATAGTTTTTTACTTTTACTATGGTTTAAATAAAAAATAATTCAAGTAAACTATTCCATTTTTTATATTATATTAGATTGATAGTCTTTTGTTTTCTTTTTTATTATATAGAATAACGATTTATGATATATAAGTTATTTTCAGTTCCTTCTTATTGGCAAAATAATTATAAATGTTTTTTTCTCTTTTTCAAATTTTTTTTAGGAAGTTAAATAAAATTGATAAAGTAATTTTTTTCATGGAAATAAGGTTGTTATATGAATGTAAACATAACTGATAGAAAATTATTTTCACTCCAACACAGATTTTCTTCACCTTCTTTTATATCTAATTTTAATAGTTTATTTGACAAATTTCCTTTTCCAATTAGTAGTGTGATAAAATTATATTTTCACACCAAATTTCTGACGCAAATTCCCTTTACCTTCTTTTATATCAAGTTTTAATAGTTTATTTGATCAATTTCCTTTTCCAATTTATAGTGTTTGTGTACTAACTCTTGCATTAAAGACAATCTTTCTTCATTTTTCTTTTGTCAAGTGGTTTGAGTTCATTAGAGATTACATGAGGCTAGGTTTGTGGCTTGAGACACTGCCACCCACTGGCATCTAAGCTGTCAAAATCACCTGAGGATCACACCTGGCCTAGCCCTTAACACGACTATATTTTCACCCATGAAATTTCTAACAAACAACCTTCACATTAGGGAGTGACTTAACAATACACCCCATCAACATCTATTCTACACTCGTAGGCAAAAATAATCTTTATTTATAACACTAATTTATTTATTTATATTTTGAATAAACATGACTATGTTTTCACCCATGAAATTTCTAACAGACAACTTTCACATTAGGGAGTGACTTAACAGTACACCCCATCAACATCTATTCTATACTCGTAGGCAAAAATAATCTTGATTTATAACACTGATTTATTTATTTATATTTTGAATAAATTTACTTGTATACTGCGTTAAAAAAAATATAAAACATTTATACTATAATTTATTGTTATTTTTAAATAATTTTAAAATTATTACCTAACAAACTAAACTCATATATTAATATATAAAAGTAAAAACAATAATTTTCAATATTATCATATATGTATTATTATTATTTTTTTCTCGATAAATGCTAATTCTATTAAGAAAGTGAAAAAATATGTACAGAAAGGTTACATCCTCAGAGGAGGCCTAAGCCAGTCCTCAGCCAGAAAAACAGGGGTTTTACAGTTTAGCCCTTCAATCAAAATTACAATGTAGTCCTGCGGACTAGATTTAGCATTCTTATAATTTTCTTGGCCTGCATTGACGGCCAGTACAAAAAAACCTCCAGCATAATCAGATGAAAGAGTAGACCAGTCATCAACCATTAACTTCCAACACAAAACCATAAGAACAAAAAAACAAAAACGTATGAGCAAGAGAGCCTCCCGGCAAGAAGTTACTGTGCTCAACCGACATGTCCTGGCAAAGGTGGCGTGTCCTCCTTTTCCGGGCTGGGGGAGGCAAGCCAGGTAACAAAACCATCTTCATCCAGAACTGGCTCGCCATTTGGATGAGTAACCAGGTGCAGAACTCCGGAATATCTATGAGAGGGTCCGCAAAGTAAAACGTCTTCCTGAGCTGGAGTCGGATGCTGAGTCTGTTCCGGAACCGGGGCGTTTTCCTGAGCTGGAGTCGGATGCTGAGTCTGTTCCGGAGCCGGGGCGTCTTCCTGCCGATGGTCCACATGATAAACACGTCCAGACAGGTCCCCGAGCAAGATGTTGTCATCTTGTGAAGGAGCGTAATCAGAAGGAGCCGAGCTAGAAGAATTGCCCTCCTCTTCAGAAACAAAAACTGTGAAATTGATTGTCACAATGGGCCTATTAAGCTGACTCTGGAAGGAGAAGCTGGAGGTCTGAAAAGAGTTGTTCGGACGAGACCTATCCGGTTCCGACATCGGAGATGAGGGCGGAACAGATGAAATAGGATCAACAGTCTGAGGCATGGGACGAGCTCGGCCTCCTCTGTTTCCAGAATTACTTCCCCTGCGAGGGATGCCTCTTCTACGAATCATGGTTGCGAGGGCAGAGAGCCAATGAAGACAAATGGAATGAAAATGACCAGGAGCAGAGAGAGCTCTGGAAATCTCAGGGCGTCTCCCGTGCCAAACCCAAATGACAATGCTCCATGACAGAGGCGACTTAGCCCTATATAGCCCTGAAGCATTGATGCCATTGCACTGATCCAAAGCCCGGAACCAGAGAGCTGTCATAGTCACCATGCTCGAAATAAATTCAAGCCAACTCCGAGGCTGCAACAGAGTTAATTCGCTCACCTTGAACCTATTAATTCTACCTACGGCCTGTACCATGCAGTCCGCCGGCCTGCCATCCATGGAGCCAGTTGTCTGTCCATTGTGGTTTATCATTGATAGCTGGAGGGATCACCCACATCCAGGTCATATATGTATTATTATTATATGTATTATTATTATTATTATTTAAACTCACTATTCTTTTTAATGTATTATTATTATTATTATTTAAACTCACTATTTTTTTGGAATTCTAATTAGATTCACTGTGAAGTTAAAAATAAAATTATTAATTTTTTTTATTAAAACTTGGATATTTAGAAGAAAGACCATGTAACTCAAAACTTAAATACCAGGAAGGAAGACCATGTAATTCAAATTAGGTGAAGGTCGTATGTGGAGTTGAGAATATGATACTAAAAACCACTTTATGGTGATTAGTGTAAACTGCAATAGCCCTTGGGGAAAATTTGCGAGTGAAAAGGCATTTAGTAATCGTGAATTACACAATATAAATAGATATGTTTAGTGTCTTGGATGTTCGTATTTTTATTATTCTTATTTGAATTACTAGTATGTATGCTAAGATGTGGTTGGTAGCATTTGAATTTTGAATAAAGTCTTTTGAAAATTCAAATTATTTTTTTTGAATTATTTTATAGGAATATTTGGTATATAAAATGATGAGATATGATAGGCTAGGTAGTATTTAAAATTTGATTTATTTTTAGATTTGATTATATTATTGATAGTTTATGAGTTTATGGTATTTGTTTATGCTGAAATTTATTTCATTGTTTGGAAGATTCATAGTTAAGATATTTGTTGATTTTTGAAGGTTTAGGTGACTAGTTAGTGTAGTTTTAATATATGATGTGGCACATGTTGTAAACAAAGAAAGAATAAACTCACTGCATGTTTCTTTTATTAAGAGTATTGCTTTGAAAGTGTATTATAACTATTGTTAGTCACTCAAGAATACATTTAGAGTGTAGGGTTTTTCTCTGGAAAGAACTTTCCTTCGAAAATTTTGTTATCTATGTTTTGTTGTGTGTTATTTTAACAATTGTTATAAAAGTCCATCATTGACAACCTCATAATGGAATATTCAAATACTTTCAAGATAAGAAATATTCACATACCCCATAATTTCCATTTAAAAAAGATAAGACCTTACTGTTCAAAAGAGAAAATAGCAACAATGTTGTGACGCCCAATGATGCACCAATATTTACTTTTACCAAGTTTTATGTTGTAAAGCCCAATGATGCACCAATATTTACTTTTTACCAAGTTTTATTTATTACTGATAATTTTATTCTGTCTAACCTGGATTGTTAAAACAATTAGGCTTGTTAAAACAATTAGGCTAAAATTTTATTCTGTCTAACCTAGATTGTTAAAACAATTAGGCTTGTTAAAACAATTAGGCTGAAATGCTAGAACAGAGGTTGTTAATTATTAATTAAAAGAATTTGATCAGTTTGTAAAAGAACTGAAGGATTAGTTAAAATAACTTCTGAAAACAGTTACAACCAGTTCCCCATCTTTTCCCCCAAAAAGGAAAATGACAGAACCATGAAGGGGTTGGGAAAAAAGGAAGGGGACTATGTTGTGATTAATTTTCCTTCCTAGAGCTGGATGATTTAGCCAGTGGGAAAGAACTGTTTTATTCACTATCAGGAGTTGGAATAGATCGGAGGGGTATTCTAGACGTAATTGGCAGATCTGAGGCTAGGTGGAGAGACATTCCAAAATGAAGGAGTTACCTGGATGATTCACAACCAATGCATGAAAACAGACAAGTATTGTTGCTATGTTTAATAATCATCAATAGAAAAAGATTAATTGTCTTCTTTTAAGTAATGAACAAGTTAACATGTTAGTTAATTATTAATGAGATTTTGTCACTAATAATATTAGGAATATTGTCTTTAGCTACACTTCAGTGCTTTTAGACTTTTACATGCAATCAGCCCATAAAAGGAATAACAATAATATTTCACTTGCACAACAATAATTAAATATAGTAGTTATTATAAACATCAAATAAATGAATGAATTACAGTAGAAGAAAAAATATCCCTTTTATTTTGTGAGTATACTGTATAACTGTCTTACTGGAATTTAAAATCTCACTCAGTAATTGTACAACAATATGCAAACTATTGATTTATGGAATTTCATAAGTACCTCTCTATCTAACCATAACATGAGTATAAAGAATGAAAGAACCATTGAACTTCCATTTGGATAACAAATGATAACCGAGAGGGTTTGTAAGGCTCTCGGTTGAGTTCTAGGAAGAATCCCCGTGAGCCAATTACCTAGGATACGCTTCAACTCTATCATTCAAAGATTGCTAACTCTTAAACATAGCGTAAAGAACAGAGGTGACCATTAACTAAATATAAAGATCCAACATTGAACAATTGTGAGCTAAATGCAGGGCTACAATCGGCCAAACTAAACCTTAGAGAATGGAACCCTGACTCGGAACTATTATAACATTAACATTAGACAGAATGTGAATCAAAATGCGAGTGTATATATATATATATATATATATATATTCATAAACCCTCAAACAAGAATGTGTACATGAAACCCTTCACACAAAACCCCTAATGAAGGTTCATCAAAACTAATATTGTGCCTCTAGCGAAATTCCATCAAAACTAATATTGTGCCTCTAGCGAAATTCCACAAAGGTCATCATTTCTACAATAATTATAATTACAGTTCGATAACACTTGTAGCATCCAACCGGAAAAGACTTAGAGTTCAATATAAAAAAAATTAATATTGTTCCTTAGATAATGAAAGCCTGTCCCCAGAAATGAAAACGCCAGGATAGATATGAGTAAAGACCAACTTGAAAACGAAGACAACGGAGTATGGTAAGAGAGCATCCTCTTTCCAAAAACCCCTTGCTGGATGTGGAGATTCACACAGCTGCCAGACGTACCTACAGGCAAAGAATGCCATAGAGTAAGTATGGAACTCGAGTCGAAAGGAAGTAGTGCTAGCAGCAAAACACTTGCGTAAGGAAGAAATTACCTGAGAGGAGGCTTGCCGAGCCATGAGCTGCGAATTATACCTATTAGAGCAATATTGCAATTAGTGGATGCTCGCGAGTAAACTTCTAGAATTCACCATTTCTATCCTGTGCCCTTACCTCAGGTTGTCGCATGAACCCGACGTGTCCCTCCGGAGAAATGAGTCCAACCATTGACGGTTTCACCTGTTGGATGAAGACAAATAAGAACATCAGGGGCCTGCATACTGAATATTAATACATAAATGTACAGTAAATACCCACAGAGAAATATAAAATGAATGTCAATGGATTAAGAACAACAGAGAAGTTAACAAAGCCTTTGTCGCCTCTGAAGGATACCTGTAAGGTCGATGAGATAGTCGTGGCAGAGAGACTATCCATACCGTTGTCTGGTCACCCTCTGTTGTAGAGCTGAATAACAACCCTATATCATGACCAAATGACCCAAACCTTGCCTAGTCTGGGCAATATTCCGCCAGTTAATCCCAAAATCATGAAGGCCATGGATCTCACCAAATCCGGCGGTGCAGATCAAGCCATGTGCCCCGGTCGAGACCCTTCTAACGAGTCTCATCAACCTTAATTATAGAACAATGGTGTCAGCGGAAGGACCTCAGGGTTCTCTCCGTTTACATAGGGAAACACTATCAAGTGTATGCCAGCGAGGAGGAGTCTTAAATTATGCAGGCATGGCTGTACACCGGAATTAACTATTAGACTACCGTCAGCATATTAGCATGTTACAAATGTGATGATGGTGAAGTCACTCACTAACGGAGTTTATGAGGAATGACACAATGAAAAATTGCAAAATTAGATGTAAGGCTTACATAGGCATGCTTACTTCTAGTTTGAAAGTACATTGGTGTGAGTCTAGATATATATTTAGATTATAAGGGGTGCATGTTGTGTTCCTAATTAAACATTGAAGGGATAAGTAATTATCACAATTCATATAAAATAAAAAAATGTTGGGTTAATTTTAAATTAGTTATAAAGTAGTTAAGATAACTCTAATTAGGTTATTATTTTGTAATCCATAATATTTCATACCATAAAGCATATTTAATGATTTAAAATTCTACATAATAAGATGTCAATTCACTTAAAGCATTTATAGTAAAAAGTGAAACAATACAAAATAATTGTTCAGATAATAAAAAGTGCAAAATGACAACTACGAAACATTTATTGTATGACAAACAATAATTTGACAACAAATCTTTGGGTAGTAAAATTCAATATGAATTTATTTCAAGAAATTCTAGTGCCTTTGAACTACATAAACTGTGAGCACCATGAAAGTATTTAGAGAGATGTTTAGTGCATTGGAAGTGCACAACTGTGAGGACTATGGTTAAACTCACACTTCAAAATGTCATAAATATGTTTTATTGAATGTTGTATGATCCCATAGTTAAGTGAAAGATAAAGACTTTGAAAATATCTCCAAGAAAAAAAGAAAGGATAAAAGATTACATGGTATCATGATGCTTTGACATACAATCTTTTGCATAGATTTTTACCTGTTTGTGTTGGTTTGACTTTCCCTCTTGGTTTTAATTACCATAAACTAGAATTTTATAGAAATATTATAACATGTCCAAATTTGTGTAGATATTTTATTTAATTGATTTAATGCATATGGATAGGTTACATTATTTCATTGTTTAAAATATTTTTTAATTAATGTTTTTTTTCTTTATTATTAATTAATTTATATGATACATTTTATTTAATAATAAAATTTTATAATTTTTAATAGTAATAATAATTTTATATTTTAATGATATTTTTTTTAATATTAAAAAATAAATATTGATTTTTAATATATAGTTTTATAACATTTTATTTAAAATTAAAGTAAATAGTTTAAGATTTTAATTTTAATTGATTTTTAATATATAATTTTATAATATTTTATTTAAAATTATTTAAAATAAAATAGTTTTAAGTATGTGAAATCTAGCTTTATGGAGATTAGTTGTTTAATTTAATTTATGAACTGTTTATGAGTTTTGCTTTTCTATATTTGGAAAACATTTCTTTGGAGTCATGGCACTGTTTGAAGACTTGAACATAAGTCATGTTTGTGATATTTTCATAGTTAGCCACATTATTTATTTATGAAAAGCTAAAACCTAATTTTATAGAAATTAGCTGTTGAATTTGGTTTATGAACTATTTATGAGTTTTACCTTTCTTTATTTAAAAAACATTTCCTTGAACTCATGATGACACTATTAGATAACTTTGACTATGGATTTTCCTAATTAACAATATTATTTCTGGATGTTTCTAGCAATTTCTGTGGGACATAACTCTAGTCTTTTTCTATTTTCTATAAAAAGGAGATTGACGTTTTTATCTAAATTTCACAATTATAAAATTCCTTGATTCTTAGTGTTTTTGTAGTTTTTTGAATGACATATTTGGGGTTTTTCTAGACCTCCTCTTTGCTCTCAGAGTTTGTCATATTTCTAAATTTCAATGGCACATAACAGGGATTCCTACTCAACCAAAAACACCCTCAAGGATAATAATCAGAGCAACGAGGTGTATTTTCCATTGGCCGTTGTGGGCAGAATAATGCGGAAAAGGAGGGGCGTGAATGAGAAGGAGTCGAGAGAAGCCCAGGAGGCCGTGCAGCAGTGCGTGACGGAGTTTATCAGCTTTATTACCTGGATGGCGTGTGGCAGGTGCATGAAAAACAAGCGTAAGACTATGAACGCTGATGATTTGCTATGGGCATTAGAAGTTTTAGGGTTTAAAGACTACATATTTCCATTGCGTCGGTATTTAGAGAAATACCGGGCATGGGAGGGGAGAAAACAAGCGGAAGCGGGTGCTTCACAAGGTCAGGCTGGTTCTACAAGTGAATCCGGAGTAGTTTTTAGCCATGTCCAGGATGGGACTACGAATTTTGTGGGATTAAATTTCTCTATTAATCATTGAACTACATTACATTCTTGAGACTGGATTTTCCATCTTTAAACACACAAAAAAAACAGGGGAGGGGATTTGTATTTTGTTAGACATACTATGAAATCATTCCAGTTTGTTTGTTTTTCTTTCTTATTTATTAATATGGGAATTTTTTAAATTCATGTATTGTATTTGAGAAAGTTGAGCAAAAGCAATTTTATATTTTTTTCCTTCTGTGTTTATCAATTTTATATTTTCTGTGGAAGTGGAAGAGGATGTTTTTTTTAAATTTATGTATTGATTGGAAGAACTCGAAGAAACATCAATTTCATATTTCTTTCATGTTGATAATGCGATTTTTTTTTAATTCATGTATGGGATTTGAGGAAATTGAAAAACATCAATTTTATATTTCTTTCTTGAATTCATGTACTACATTGGACTTGAAAAAGCTGAGAAACATCAATTTTATATTTGTTGTTTCTGTATTGATAAGGGTTTTTTTTTTTTTTTTACTTCATGCACTGGACTTGAGGAAGTTGAAAGTGACATATTTCTTTTTTAAATTCATGTACTGGATTTCAGAAAGTTGAGAAACATCAATTATGAGGATTTTTTTAATTCCTGATAACTATAAAACATAATTTTGTGACAGACAATAATTTGACACCAAAAATTTAGGCAGTAAAAATTCACAATAAATTTATTTCAAGAAATTCTAGTGCCTTCCAATTCAGATTTGAGAACTACATAAACTGTGAGCAGCATGAAAGTATTTAGAGAAATGTGTAGTGTATCAGACGTGCAGAACTGTAAAGACTATGGTTAAACACACACTTCAGAATGTCAATAAATATGTTTGATTGAGTATTGTACTGAGGGCTTAAAGATACCATAATTAAGTGAAATGAGGGCTTAAAGATACCATAATTAAGTGAAAAAGAAAATTAGCAAGCAAAGACGTTGACAAAATCTACATGAAAAAGAATTGATAAAAAAGTTACACTATCATGATGCTTTGACATATAATTTATTGCAGGCATTTTCACCTGTTAAGTTTCTGTTGCTTTGACCTGCCTTCTTGATTTTACTAATCATAAGTTAGAAATTTATAAAAATATTCTAATTAGTCTAAGTTTATTTCAATATTTTATAAAAATATTTTAATTAACCTAAACATATTTCAATATTTTATTTAATTAATTCAAGGCATATGGGTGAGTAAGATGTTATCTTTTGAATAAGTGTTTACTTTAGTTTAGGAAATTATTATTTTTTATATGTAATTTTTTTTGGGAGGTAGTTTATTAATTTTATATTTTGAAGGGTTTTTCAACATATTTTTTGGTTTAATTTCTTCGAATCTGGAAGAGTGTCCGGAATCAAAAGTTTGAACACAATCTAAATGTTAAAGAGATTTTTCAGAGTACTAAATCTATATAGGTAATAAAAAACATATTTTAAACAATATAAAATAAATTTTGACCAAAAATATTTACACTAGCTTATAGCCAAAAACTCTAGAACATAACATGTTTAGACGATGCCTTAATGAAATATGGCGTCGAAATTGCATAAAACTCCCAACATCAAATCTCTTTACTCCTCAATTTATTGGAAATAATTAAAAAAAAAAAAACATAATTACAAATAATTATTTATTACTCAAAGTATTTAACAATTCATCGAGATCTGAGTACCAGTGAAAACAAATATTCACCTACCTCTGGGTACCAATCAAAACAAATATTCACCCACTTGCACCACTCAGAACAAATAGCTCAAACATCATACTGAAATACTAAAATAGAAAGTAGTTAGTTTCAGTACGTACATCCACAGAAGCAGATGATTGAAACTTATTTTCCTCCAATGCTCAGACAAAACCTTTAAAGTTTATTCCACTGTAACACATAATTGATTGCTTAGCTTTATGCTCTATTGCATTCCAAAGCACAGTGTGCCACAAAGAGTAATATTAATGCACCGAAAATGAAAATGGAAAGCGAGTAAACAAAAAGCTAAACAACAGAACAGGGGAGCTGAGTAAACATAAAATAAGGCTAGATGAACACTTATCAATTGATTGCTTAGCTTTATGCTCTATTGCATTCCAAAGCACAGTGTGTCACACACAGTAATATTAATGCACCAAAAATGAAAATGGAAAGTGAGTAAATAAAAAGCTAAACAACAGAACAGGGGAGCTGAGTAAACATAAAATAAGGCTAGATGAACACTTATCAATTGATTGCTTAGCTTTATGTTCTATTGCATTCCAAAACACAGTGTGCCACAAAGAGTAATATTAATGCACCAAAAATGAAAATGGAAAGCGAGTAAATAAAAAGCTAAACAACAGAACAAGGGAGCTGAGTAAACATAAAATAAGGCTAGATGAATACTTATCTGGTAAAAACAGTCACAAGTTATAAAAAGGAAAAGATTAGCATGAAGCCTGTGCAAGGATTATAGGTAAAAAATGAGAAATGGTGTAAAATTAGTTTTGAAGATGCAGTGCAATGGTCAAGTGAGAACGTTTGATCCTCACTGGTGTTGTGGTCTAATCCTAAACACTATAAATGCCTCAGAACTGCTCCAAACAATATATTTCTTGAAGCAATTGATTTTCAAAAAATGAAATACAAACTGTTAATACAGAATATCAGTATCCTGTTAGTATTGGTGTTGTTGAAATACTGTATAATAATATATCGTCTGCAGGAGGGACACCTAGCTTCGAAAATTTTCTCACGCTTCCAATTTCTTATACAGCCTGCATTTGAGAATAACATAGCTCTGCTCTGGTAAGATTTGGGAAGAGGATTTTTTTTTAAATTCATGTATTGATTTGAAGGAGTTTAGAAACATCAATTTCGTATTTCTTTCGTGTTGATAATGTGATTTTTTTTAATTCAGGTATCGGATTTGAGGAAATTGAAAAACATCAATCTTATATTTCTTTCTTAAATTTATGTACTACACCTGAGCTTTCATGTACTACACTCAACTTGAAGAAGTTGAGAAAGATCAATTTTATATTTTTTTATTGATAAGGTTTTTTTTAATTGAAAGTAGCATATTTCTTTTTTAAATTCATGTATTGGATTTGAGAAAATTGAGAAATATCAATTTCATATTTATAAGAGGATTTTTTTTTTTTAATTCATGATAACTATAAAACATAATTTTGTGATAAATAATACTTTCACACTAAAATTTAGGTAGTAAAAATTCAAAGTAAATTTATTTCAAGAAATTCTAGTGCCTTTCGAGTCAGATTTGAGAACTAGATAAACTGTGAGCACCATGAAAGTATTTAGAGAAATGTGTAGTGTATCAAACGTCCGAACTGTAAAGACTATGGTTAAACACACACCTCAGAATGTCCCTAAATATGTTTTAATACTATAATTAAGTGAAAAAGAAAATTAGCAAGCAAAGACGTTGAAAAGATCTACATGAAAAAGAATTGATAAAAAAGTTACACTATCATGATGCTTTGACATACAATTTATTGCAGGGATTTTTACCTGTTAAGCTTCTGTTGCTTTGACCTGCCTTCTTGATTTTACTAATCATAAGTTAGAAATTTATAAAAATATTCTAATTAGGGTAAATTTATTTCAATATTTTAATTAACCTAAACATATTTCAATATTTTATTTAATTAATTCAAGGCATATGGGCGAGTAAGATGTTATCTTTTGAATAAGTATTTATTTTAATTTAGGAAATTATTATTTTTTATATGTAATTTTTTTGGGAGGTAGTTTATTTATTTTATATTTTGAAGGGTTTTTCAACATATTTTTTGGTATAATTTTTTTCGAATCTGGAAGAGTGTTGGGCATCAATAGACGAATCATAACTATAAGCATATTGTGAAATGCATAGCTGATAATAACATTCAAGAAAATAACAACATACATAATTAAG
This sequence comes from Pinus tabuliformis, assembly GCA_031772625.1. Classification (NCBI taxonomy): domain Eukaryota; kingdom Viridiplantae; phylum Streptophyta; class Pinopsida; order Pinales; family Pinaceae; genus Pinus; species Pinus tabuliformis. The sequence continues at coordinate 716,625,564 of CM062808.1, forward strand.
CAAAAGCAGATTGGAACAACATATGAACCAGACAAAGTAGGCTATCAAGGCAATGGAGTATGTATTTTAGAATTTCATCAAATTATTAGAAACTAGTCTAAGCGTCAACAGACAAGAATCGTAACTATAATCTTATTGTCATTCAAGACAATAACAACTTACATAATTAAGCAGAAGCGGATTGGCACAACATATTAACTAGACAAATTAGGCTATCAAGGCAATGGAGCATGTGGAGTGTGTCTAAATATGAACCAGAAAAAGAACGACTATTAAAGCAATGGAGTATGTGGAGTTTGTCTCAGGAAGTTTGTGAAGTCGAGGAGGAACCGTTTAAGGAAAAGGCGGGGACTGTGGAAATGGGATCCCTGCAGGTAGAGGTGGAACACTTAATGGGAAAGGGGGAAAGCTCAGAGAAGGTGAAGGAAGAGGAAGATCAAGAGGTGGGAAACCCAGCACCGATTTTGGTATAGGAGGGGGAAGAATAAGATCAAGAGGTGGGAGGCCAAGAGTAGGTTTTGGTAGAACAAGGGAAGAGGAAGGTCAAGAGGTGGGAAGCCCAGAAGAGCTTTTCGCAGAGGAGGAAGATTTCCATGAGGAAACAGGGCAGCTCTGTTACTGAATGATCCTGTGTTGACTTTATGTAGTGCACGGCCTTCTCTGAACGATTCATGATCCGATGAAATTTTTTGAGAACACAATTTGCTTCGGGAATGATAGGATAACGAAGGGAATGTGAAGGTAGGGATTCCATTGGCTTCTGATGTGAAGATCAGCTGATCAGACGAGGAGGTACCCAACGATGGCACATTGAATTTCTCTAAGGGGCTCCTGAGGACTTCCCCTTTGAGAGGGGAACTACGATCTTTTGAGGAGCAGAGCAGCATGGATGGTATAATAGAGCCAGGAAGCTCCACCCTGAATTCTCCATTTTTATCTGTTTTTCCTTCAATGGAAACAGAGCCTGCATTCGTTTTCCTGTTGAGGCCAGCGCGACCAACCACAGCACCTGTTGGATTAGTATTCATTTCAACATCACTATCAGTACATTGTTACATTGTTAGGCTACTCAATATCAAATATAAAATGTAGTTGATATATTCCGTGACAATTACTTATTTATCTACTTGATGCCATTTGTTATTTGATCATTTACATGGTAATTTCATAATAATGTAAAAAAGTAAAACTAGATTAGTTAATATTTGAAATCTTGATCTATTGATATAGAAGAGAAAACAAAGATAGGTAAACATCTTCATTTATAATCATAAGATCAAAGATTTAAATTAAAATAAAGATTAATTTAGGCTGGCCACTTGATTCACAAGCACAATTCTAGTTTTCCCTGATAAGATGCTCGACCCATGGGTGCATCTTTGCCCAATTGAAAATATGAATAAATATGTAGAAATTAAGATCAAAGATTTAAATTAAAAGAAAGATTAATCTATCAATATCTGGAGATAAGTCTATTAATGATAACTGTGATATCAAAAATAAAACTACAACTTACCATTATGAAAATGAAACTTACCTCATATGAGATCAAGTGTGTCTGAAGAATTCTCTTCGTCCAAGCTGCATGCATGGCCCCAGACTACTCTGCCCTTCAAGACTATCATTAAACACACACTTCAGAATGTCAACAAATATGTTTTATTGACACACTTCATAATGTCAATAAATATGTTTTATTGAGTGTTGTATCCAGCGCTTAAAGATCCCATAGTTAAGTGAAAAAGAAAATCAATAAGCAAAGATGTTGAAAAGATATGCATGAAAACCAAAACTCTAAAACATAACATGTTTTAGACGATGTCTTTTATTATTAAAGAATAAGATTTTTATGTGTTTGCGATTTCAAGATATTTTGAAAATTTGACATGAATGGAGTTGACTATTTGACTTCTCTCATATTTAAGAATTTCCAAAATCTATAATTACATTATACTATAGTTAAAAAAATAACCTTGATTAATAAATCATACACGAAAATGTCTAGAAAATTCTTCAAAATCTTTGGTTTTAGAATCATTCATCACGTGTAACTTTTTTTGTAAAGATGACTGGAGATCCCTGAACAAAATAGAATGATAGAATCATTCATTCTGTGTAATTTTTTTTTTTAGATAAACGGATGGCTTAAATGTCTGAACAAAATTAGAGGAGGAGTCGAGGAGAATGGATTTTCCAGCCCATCTTGGCAGCTATCGCTATAGAGAAGGAGTTGACGTTCTTCAGCCCCCAGCGTCCCCATTTCTTGGGAAGTGCAATTAGGTCCCATCGAACCTATGCATGTATGTGGCCATCCTGTTTCCCTTTCCAAAGAAATCTGTAGCACAATTGTTGAATTCTCGTCAAGATCCCCTTAAGAATCTAAGCCATGGACATCCAATATAACAAAGTGGCTTCCAAAATTGATTTGATTAGTACAAGTCACCCTGCCCTGGAAAGATATCTATGATGCCAAATGTTCAATCTCCTTTCAATCTTGGCAATAAGCCACGTCCAATCAGCAATCTTGTAATTAAGAGGTTTGATTCAGAACCCAGTATACTTAAGTCCATCATCAAAAGGTAGAAGTGTAAAGGGAAATCTCTAGTGTGCATAATGAATCTCATGTGGTGAGCATCCAACAGATGAAATAGTGGATTTCCGGGAATTACACTCCATACCAGTGGCTCGAGTGAATAATCGCAATACTGAAAGAAATGATGATGAATCACCAATACCCTCATTGAGGAAAATTAAAAGATCATCAACAAAAAGGAGATGTGCAAGGATGCAATTGTTGGTGATCTTAATACCTTGAAGTCAACCAAGCCTACGATCTTCAAAAATGAGCCGGATCGGGCCTTCCATGATGAGCAATAAAAGCAGGGGAGACAGGGGGCAACCCTGTCTGAGGCCATGTTCAACATGGAAAAAAGGGGAGGTCGATCCATTAATAAGAACATTGTATGAAACCTTGGTAATGTAGCGCATGATCCAGTTGATGAAGTCCTGGGGGAAACCCAGATGGGTAAGGAGCATTCTCAAGTATAACCAAATGGTGCGATAAAAAACCTTTGCTAGGTCTATCTTGAGGATCATTCCCTTTAATTTCTTAATCTTAAATGAGTTTAGGACCTCCTATGCAGTGCCAATAGCGTCATGAATTTGATAGTGCTTAAGAAATGAAAACTATATAGGTGATATTTGAGCAGATAAAATAGGTTTGAGGTGATTGGTGATGATCTTGGCAATAATCTTGTAAATTCAATTGGAGAGGGATATGGGTCTAAAGTCATTGAAAGTTTCAGGGGAATCAGATTTAGGTATAAGGGCAATGAAGGTCGAGTTGAATGCATCATACATTCAGCGACTGATTCTACATCCTCGATGACTTGAAGTGGATCTTTCCCAAGTAATTCAAAAGATGCTAAGTAGAATTCAACCTGCCATCCATCAGGGCCAGGGATCTTATCCTTTTTAAATCATTTTAATGTGCCCTCTAGCTCCCCCATAGATACAGGATTGTTGAGGTCCTCAACAACATCATGATCAACAAAACGAGGAAAGCGACCAGCCACCCTGATAATCTCAGCAAGTGAAGCTTCTTGTGGGGCCTTGAAAAACCGACTGAAGTGTAATGTCCTCAACCATGCAAGTTGATTGAAGGAATGAACTCTCTGACCTTCCTCATTAGTCATCTTTCGAGATGGTGTTGATCGCCTGTCTCCCATTTGCAAATTGATGATAGAACTTCGTATTGTCATCCCTAACTTGTAACCAGATGGTATGACTCCTGAGTTGCCATGTTTATTCTCTGTCATTTAGAATCCTATACCTTTTTGCCTCGAGCCCGATGAGATGCATTTTAGCTTCAACATATGAGAATCCTCTCTCATCAGCACCTTCTAGACTCGGGAGCTCAAGCTCAATATTGAGAAGATTGATGTCATCCTTCTTTCTCTTGTCTTTGGCCCAATCAATGGTTAATCGCTTAAGTCTAAGAAGGTTGTTGGCAAATCCTTCAGAGATAGATCGTCCAGTATTAAGGGGGTAATCATTCCAAAATTCCGAGACCAATTTGATGTAGTCCAAGTCTTTTAACCAAGTGGCATTAAACTTAAACGAATATTTTGGTTTTTGGACCTGACCAACAATTTGAAGATAAATGGGAGAGTGGTTAGATAAACCCCCCGATCCAACCCATTGTCTATAGTTAGAGAGAGCACCAATAAGTGGTTCTTTGATGTGGAACAATCTAGTGTTCGGGCCAACATGGCCTCGCTAGTCCTTCTGTTCCTCCAAGCAGGATGAGGTCGAGCCATGGGAATGTCAATGAACCGATGGTTATCCAATAGAGTATCCATGGTGTTTGATAAAGGGTCAATCTGAGCATTGCCCCCAGGACTCTGCATGTCCAATAGAAAAGTTGAGATCGCCACCCAATATGATGTTGTCATCTTGTAAAGGGATGTATTGAGAAAATGGTCCCAAAAAGTAGCCTTGTTGTGACAGGGGCCATACATGTTTATCAATCTTAGCTCCTTTCCCAATTCAAATGAGAAAATATCTGCATCGATAAAGCCAACCTCTGCCCATATATTTAAAAGCCTTATAACTTTGGGATTGAAGCCAAAGGAAAAATGCCCCTAGATCACCCCTGAACATCTAGGGAATGAAATTGACACCCAGGTAGAAGGGACTCTAGGATAGGGATAACCAAGTCAATAAGGCCAAGTGTTTCTTGTAGGAATATGGCATCCATCCATTTAGTTTCCAGGAGTCTCTTAAAGGCTAGCTTTTTGGCAGGGCTAGCCATCCCACAATAATTAAGGGATAACCACTTCATCGAGGGGGATGATAGGGTACTCTGTGCTCTAAGAACCCAGTCGGTGGATAATTTTCTACCCTCAGTCATATCAATACCAGCCTTATGGATGACCTTGGAGATAGTGGAACGTCTTCCATGAGTAGTCTTGGAAATCTTGGGAGGAGGGATGATACCAATACCACATACATCCTAGGAAGAAGATTTGTCCAAAGAGCGAAGGTTGCAGGAATGGGAGGGACGCGAAATATCTGATGCCTCAGTCGAAGGGACAAAGAGGGGAGGATTAGGGAAGGATAGAGGTGTATTGGAAAAAATAGGAGGAGGAAAAATTGAGGGGTAGGTCAGAGGCGATGCAGATGTAGATGACAAGATGCACTTAGACATTGAGGATGACCGAAATGATGCTGAAGTAGAAACAGATGTAACAAAAAAACAGGAGGGAGGGTTACTCGATGTGAGTGCTGCAGCGGCCACTACATGAGACTTAGTAAGAGGAGGTGAGGGAGGGCGAACCAGAACAGTCACTTGCCTCTTCTTCCGAGCCTTTGCCTTAGTTTGATTTCCAGGAGCTTTGGGTGACTTCTTATCCTGTGAACTCGACTTGTCTACTAATCCAATACTATCAGGTGCATTTTCCGGAGAGGGGACAAATAGAACCAGCGGGAATTCCATTTATAAATGATCGACCTTATGACAACATCTGCATCTGAAGGGCACCCCTTCATAGTCAAGTATCTTAATTCGGGCGAAGTGCTTCCAAAGTAATGTAATTTGCTCCTCCAGACCCTCCCAAGTGTCCAGATGAACCAAGATGTGTGCCAGTGACATATTGCTCGAGACAATATAAGATTTGTCGTAATCGAGATAGGTTCCAATAGCGTTGCTAATGCAGGTGAAAATGTCTTTAGACCAGAAGTGTAACGACTGGCCTTGTAAACATACCCAGATGGGGTCAGCTCCCAATTGCTCCCTTTCCAGGTCGGACATGGGACTCTGTTGATAAAGGTATTGAGAAACACCAATTTCATATTTCTTTCTTAAATTCATGTACTGGCCGGAAGGAAGTTGACAAACGTCAATTTCATATTTCTTTCTTGTGTGTTGATAAAGGAGGATTTTTTTAAATTCATATACTAGACTCGAGGAAGTTGAGAATTTCATATTTCTTTCTTAAATTCATGTACTTGAGTTGAGGATGTTGAGAAACATCAATTTCATAGTTCTTTCTTCTGCTGTGATAAGGGAATTAATTTATTTTTATTTTTTTAATTTATGTATAGGACTTGAGGAAGTTGAGAAACATCAATTTCATATTTTGTTTTTTAAATCAAGTTTTGGAACGTTGATGCGAAATAGAAAATGTCTGAGAAAATAACATAATTTTTTCAAAAAAAAAAATGAAATTAAGATTTTATTTTCTTAACCAAAAATAAAAAAGAAATGAAACAAGTGGACTCTTTGTTGTCTAATTTTTTTTTAAACCTTAGTTTAACTATTTTATTTATTTTTTAAAATCTTAGTGTAATTATTTTATTTTTGGAGTTCTTAAGCATATTTTTTAGCAAATATTTGTGCAATTAGATGTTCCAACTATTTTTGAATGTGTTAAATTCACTTATATAGTTAAACTTAATATAATGAGACAACATCTTTATGATATCTCTTTAAAATTGGGAAGTCCTCCAATTTTTTTTTAGGAAAAAATATCTTAATTTCCTTATTTGTGAAGAATTGAAAAGCTTACATTAATTAGATGCCATCCGGATTGTGAGTGAAAAGTGGACGAATAGCTAGGGTTTCATGTTTCTGAGTTCCATGGAGGCACGCAAAGGGGGGAGCCCCACTCCCTCCTACAGGTAGGCAGTGGCCAGCCGTAGTAAGAAACCTATAGAATCTGTCAGAGGGCCTTTAGGAGAAAGGAAAAAGAATCTGGAAGAAGATCAAGATTTTACCAAAGCAAGGGAGGACAACATCATGAAAAACAATGAGGAAGAAAACAAGAAACAGGGAGCAGAAAACAAGGCACAGAAGGGGCCATGTAAACCCAAGGCTGAGGTCACTCCCAAAGTAGTTTTAAATGATCCCGCACTGCAGGCTCACAGGGACCACATGCAGACCTATGCTATCATTTGTAAATTCATTGGATTATGGCCCACTGAAAAAGCATTACAAACGTGGATTAAATACCATTGGAATCCGAAAGGAAGCATAGACCTACACCTTGGGTCAAAGAGTTTCTTCATTATGGTCTTTACAAATATTGAGGACAAAGATAGGGTATTTGAAGAAGCACCCTACTTCTACGCAACAGCAGGCCTCTACATGCAGTCATGGATGATGAATTTTGTTCCGGAGCAAGAAACTTTTGCTTCGGTCTCGGTCTGGGTAAGACTCTACTCCCTACCTCTTGATTACTGGCAAACATAATCGTTATCTACCATAGGTAATAAACTAGGGCGTTTTGTTAAAGCCTCTGAGGCCACAGGAAGTGGAAAATACTTCCTTCGCGCGAATATGTGTGGAGATGGACCTTTCGGGAGTCCTACCAGATGAGGTAATCTTGGAAGTTTTTGATGAAGAATGGGTGCAAATAGTAGATTATGAACATATTCCTTTCAGATGTCGCAGATGCCATGAGCATGGGAACCTATTTAGAGACTGCCCTCTCAGCAAAATAGAGAACATAAGTAAAGCAACCACAATGAAAGACACTGAAAGCTTTCACAAAGTGGGACATAAAGGAAAAGGGGGCAAAAGGGGGCCAAAGCAACAACAAACAAAAGGGCAACAAGCCAGTCTAAACAGGTTCCAAGTTCTCAAAGAAGAGGAAGGAATATCAAAAGCAGATCAAGTAATGGAAGGAAGCTCAGGGGAGAAGGAGAAAGAAGAAGATAGGGAACAAGCACTAGATGTTAAAAAAAAAAAAAAAAAAAAAAAAAACAATGCTGAGCGATGGAGAACTTGAGATGGATTAAGAAATGACTCAAAGTGAGATGGAAACGGAGGATCATGAACTGTAGGAAATTCTGGAAAGAGAAAACCTATATCTGGAAGGATTCTTGAAACAGGGCACAATGGGAGGGGTAGACTCATTACCTCAAGAAGAGTTCAACAGAGTACAACAACTATTTCTATGGAAAACTCAGGACAAAGTACTGGAAAGGAAAAGAAACAATGAAAGGCAGGGCAACGAAGGAGTGCAAAATTTTAAAACCACCCCAGGATTAGCTCCCAGAAACCCAGGAAAGAAAAGAGGTAGGAAAAAGCAGAACGAGCTATTGATGGAATGTGGAAAGCTAATGATAGATTCATGTAAGATGAAAGACCTATCCAGCTACCCCTTTACAAATCTTTAATAATGAAGTTCACAACTTGGAATATTAGAGGTTTAGGTAGTAAAAGAAAACAAAGAATACTTAGCAATAGAATGAAACAAGAAGCTCCAGATATGATCTTTATCCAGGAAAATAAATGTTCCATTCAAAAAATCAAAGAAATTCATAGCAAATGGCTCAATAGATTTGAGTTTCTAGAAGTTAAAGCAGATAATACAGCAGGAGGCATACTCACTCTTTGGAACCCCCAAAAGATTGGCATAATAGATGTTGAGGCATCTAGGAATTATTTATCAGTGATTATTCAGCCTGTGGGAGACAACGAGACTTATTTGGTCACGAATGTTTATGGCCCACAAAGACTGGATGATAAACTCAGATTTCTAGATTCTCTTGTAGAACTAAGAGATAGACATGCAGGAGTTCCATGGATCATGGGCGGGGACTTCAACATGATCAAATCACTTTCGGAAAAAAAAAAAAAGGGGGAACAAGAACTTTAAGCAAAGATTCTACAACATTTCAAACTTTCATAGATAATATGAAGCTAGTTGACACTGAAATGAATAATGGCCTCTTTACATGGAACAACAAGAGAGGAGGGGAGTCTCAAGTAGCCTCAAAGTTAGACAGATTCATAATTTCAGAGGACCTTATGCTCACAGACAAGGAAATGATAGTGAGAATTCTCCCCTTTGGTGGCTCGGACCATTGGCCTGTACAAATGGAGGTATAGGGTATTGGTACCCCCAAGAATAGACCTTTCAGATTTGAGAATATCTGGCTTACCCACCTAGATTTTATCAGCAATATAACAAGATGGTGGAAAGAAGATCTGCATATTCAGGGAACAAGAATGTTTCTGCTCCACAAAAGACTAAAATACATCAAGCTTAGACTCAAAGACTGGAACAAGAATGAATTTGGCAATATTTTTGCAGCGAAAAAAGAGGTTGAAGATAAAATGCAGACACTCAATCAAACTCTTATTACAGATGGCTTTGATAGAGGCAGAGATGAACAAGTCACCAAACTTCATCAAGACTGGGAGGACTTATGTAAACAAGAGGAAATATATTGGAGACAAAAGTCTAGATTTCAATGGCTAAAAGAAGGGGAACGAAACATCAGTTCTTTCCACAGATCCACCATGGCGAACAGATCCCATAACAGGATCTCTTCAATCAAGGACGACGGAGGTCATCTTCGCAGTTCCCATGAAGAGATAGAAACTGTGTTAGTCCAACACTTTCAAGGTATAGCAAAGGAGACCACTGCAGACAGAGATCATTTTATCCGGGACTTAACAAGGAATATACCTAGACTAGTATCAAGAGAGGATAATTTCAATCTCAACAGGCCAGTGCCTGAAGAGCAGGTCAGTGAGGCCGTTAAGGAGATGCAGAATGGCAAAGTGCCAGGCCCTAATGGTTTCAATGTGGATTTCTTTAAATCCTGTTGGAGCATTGTTAAACAAGATATTATGAATGTAGTGGAGGATTCCAGGTTGAATAGAACCATTCTGAAGGTGCTCAATACTTATTTCATATCCTTAATCTCCAAACAGGATAATGCTCAGACTCCAGATAGGTTTAGACCCATAGCTTTATGCAATGTGGTGTATAAAATAATATCCAAAGTTGTTGCCAATAGAATTAAACCCCTTCTTCCTACTCTAGTTTTTGTGGAGCAATCAGGTTATGTGGAGGGTAGACAAATTCTCAACAACATCATTCAAGCGCATGAAGTGGTGCATTCATTGTTAAGCAATAGGAAGGTGGGAATGATTATGCAATTGGACCTTGCCAAAGCTTATGATAAGTTGAATTGGACCTATATTAGGAAGGTCCTTCTAGCCTTTGGATTTGATCATAATTGGGTAAGATGGGTTATGGCACTGGTCACTTCTTCTAGCTTTTCAATTTTGGTCAATGGTTCTCCTTCCAAGACCTTTACTCCTTCAAGAGGTCTCAGACAGGGAGATCCGCTCTCTCCCTTTCTCTTTATCCTCATGATGGAAGGACTTGGGCGGTCTATCAAGCATGCGAAAGAAGGGGGTAACATCAAGGGTATCCAACTTTCTGAAACTGGAAAGGCTTTGTCCCATCAACAATTTGTTGATGACACTATGTTGCAGGGAGTCCCCATGGTAAAAGAAGCTCTTGCTTATAAACAAATCCCATGTGACTTTGCCATGGCCATAGGTATGGAGGTAAATCTGTCCAATTCTAAGATTTTTTTCTTTAATACTAATATAGCTATTCAGAGAAATATATCCGAAATTCTGGGCTTTCAGAGGGAGGTCCTTCCTTCCAAGTACTTAGGAGTTCCTCTAACTGATAAACCTTTGCACAAAAGCATCTGGGAGCCAGTAATTAACAAGACGCAGAATAAAATCAAAAAATGGACTATCAGATCTTTAAACTTGGCAAGTCGCTTGGTTCTTACAAAAGTTGTTTTGCAATCAATCCCCATTTTCATGCTTTCAGCACTTCCAGCTCCAAAGGGAGTTTTACATCAATTTAGAATCATTCAAAGAGACTTTTTTTGGGGTAAGGGGGAGGGGAGAAAGGAATGGGCCTTGGTAGCCTGGGATAAGATTTTCAAACTGAAAACCCATGGGGGTCTTGGATTGGATGATCCAGATGTTCTCAACAAGGTTTTAGGGGAAAAATTATGGTGGCATTGGGTGAAAGATCCAAAGGCTCAGTGGGCTAGTGTTTGGAAAGAAAAATATGCCAGCAATTGACAAGATAATGATCACATCAGGATGATGGGAATCATAAAAGGATCCAACATTTGGAATAAGGCATGGGAGAATAAAGGCTTAGTGCAGAAAAATAGTTTCTGGGAAATCAGAGAAGGAGACCTTGCTCTATTTTGGGAGGATAAATGGCAACAAGAACCTACACTGTTAAGAGAGGACTTTCTGGACCTTAAGAAAGAAACGGATACCAAAGGGTTTTTCAGGGTTAAAGATTTTTGGGAACAAACCAGTATAGAAGACAAATGGAGAACCTGGAAGAATATAGAATTTGGGGATGACAACCCCTTGAAAGCAAAAGCAGATGCACTACTGACAATTTTGGACCAAAGGAAGATTCTTGTTTCAGAGGGGCATGACCAACTTAGATGGGGCAACAATAAAGAAGGTACCTTCAATATTAAGGAAGCCAAGAAGATATTCCTTGAGCTAGATTCCTACGTATCGGACAGGGTTTCGAAGAACCTTTGGAGGCATCAAGGTTGGATGAAAAATAAACTCTTCAATTAGTTAGTACATCATAAGAAAATTCTGACTTGGGAAAATATTAGGAAGAAGGGTGTTCTAGGACCTTCTAGATGCCAGCTATGTGAAGCCTACGAGGAGACAATGGAGCACCTTCTCAATGACTGCACCTTTACCTCTAGGTTGTGGGACACGTTTGCCAAAATTTTGCAACAGATGGACAGGGACAAAGAAAGCATTATCAACACCCTAAATAATTGGAGACGAAACTTCTCTGAGTATGAGTTTCTTTGCTTGGCTTGGGTTTTACTTCCAGGCTTCATAATTGGATTGTTTGGAAAGAAAGGAACAACAAAATCTTAAAAAATGCACACAACACCACCCAACACATTTTTGAGCAGATCTTAAGACAACTCAAGGAGACAGTTAGCACTATTGTGCAAAACTCCCCAAAAATTCCACCTTCAGAAAATGAGATGCAGATACTTCGTCAGCTGGGTATGCAGGGGCTTATACCACAGGGAATGGATAGGAAGGTTATGAATCCAGCAAATAAGCCAGATTATTAGCATCCTCCCCCTCAGGGTTTTCTGAAATTCAACATTGATGGGGCCTCAAAAGGCAACCCAAGTCTTGTTGGTTTTGGAGGAGTGCTACGAGATGATAATGGTTGTATTCTTTTTATTTTCCATTGCCATCTGGGAAGAGCTACAAACAATATGGCTGAATTAATGGCTCTTGAACAATGTTTAGATTTCTTGAAGTAGGATAATCTCCAGAATATTATTATTGAAGCCGATTCTGAGTTGATCATTAACTCAGTTAAAAGAATATGTTGTGGCACAGAGCCAGAAAAAGTCTCAAGTCATTGGAGGCTGATCCAGGTCTTTCAAAGGATCCAATTTCACCTCCTAGACTTACGCACAGTGAGTTTCACTCATGTGTGAAGGACGACCAATAAATTGGCGGACATTCTGGCCAATCAAGGAGTGGTTTGCACTAAAAACAGGGTCAAGTTGATTTGGCGAGAGATGCCTCATAACAGATTAAGGGAGCAGTGTTTTAGTCAGGCGAAAGAGGACAATAAGGTATTTCGAAATAGGGCCACAGAGACGGGATCTGGTTGACTTTTTTGCAGAGTTATGACACAAGTAAGGTCGCTTTTGGTATGCAGGTCTATGATTGGCAACAACGAACTAGAAGTTTCATGGGGATGGCTGGAAGAAGGGATCTTCATCTTCCTTTGGCCCAAGCGCTGGAATCCAGTGTTTCGCGGCAGCCGCAAAACCCCACTTTTTTGCCTGCAGTAGCTTTACCGCCTTTGAAGTGGTTTCCGGTGTATCGCACCCCCTTCATGCTAGAAGCGATTTTTCTCATTTGGAAGCGATTCCACTCACCACGCTACACGTGGCTAAGAGTGGGGAGGAAATATCGCCTTCATCGCGCGGTAATCATCAGTGAGTTAAGGCCGCACGATATGATCCATAACCGTTGGATCAATCGCGGTGAATCTACGCCAGGAGTAATCATGCTTGTTGGTGGGTCTAAAACGGAGGTTAAAGCTCGAGCTGTTTGCACGACCTATCTGGAATCACGTGTATATGACGGATTTCAAGAGGTGAAAATGAACGATGGTTATGTTAAAAAAGGACCCGATAGAATTATCAATTATGGTCTACTGAGTCCATCGGGTTCGATTTGCTTGTTAAACGGTGCGCTTGTTGGCCACCCAAAATGTTTCTCATTCGCTGGATCTTTAGATTAGGATCTAATGGCTAGTTGTGGGTTAAGCCTTTTGTACATTATTTCTTTTTTTTTTTCAATTAAATAGAAAGATCGGTTCTTGCCTTGGCAAAAAAAAAAACCGTACATTAATTTTATATATTTTCTCAAACATTTTTTATTTCATATTAATATTCCAAAACTTTATAAAAAAATCCAAATATAAAACCAAATTTTAAATTATTAACTTATTATTAAAAATTACAAAAATCTAAATTTAAAATTTCAATATACATCATATCAAACATATATCCATCCAACGTAATACTCTTTTATTTTTAATTTCTTGTGATGATATTTTTAATATGAAATAGTTTTTTACTTTTACTATGGTTTAAATAAAAAATAATTTAAGCAAACTTTCAATTTTTTATATTAGATTGATAGTCTTTTGTTTTCTTTTTTATTATATAGAATAACGATTTATGAGATATAAGTTATTTTTGAATTTCTTCTGATTAGAAAAATAACTATAAATGTTTTTTTCTCTTTTTCAATTTTTTTTAGGAAGTTAAATAAAATTGATAAAGTAATTTTTTTCATGGAAATAAGGTTGTTATATGAATGTAATCATTAAACTGATAAAAAATTATTTTCACTCCAACACAGATTTTCTTCACCTTCTTTTATATCTAATTTTAATAGTTTATTTGACAAATTTCCTTTTCCAATTAGTAGTGTGATAAAATTCTATTTTCACACCAAATTTCTGACTCAAATTCCCTTTACCTTCTTTTATATCAAGTTTTACTAGTTTATTTGATCAATTTCCTTTTCCAATTTATAGTGTTTGTGTACTAACTCTCACATTAAAGACAATCTTTCTTTCTTTTTTCTTTTGTCAAGTGGTTTGAGTTCATTAGAGATTACATGAGGCTAGGCTTGTGGCTTGAGACACTGCCACCCATTGGCATCTAAGCCGTCAAAATCACACCGGCTTAGCCCTTAACACGACTATATTTTCACCCATGAAATTTCTAACAGCCAACCTTCACATTAGAGAGTGACTTAACAATACACCCCATCAACATCTATTCTACACTAATAAGCAAAAATAATCTTTATTTATAATACTGAACTATTTATATTTTGAATAAATTTACGTGTATACTGCTTTAAAAAAATAAAACATTTATATTTTTAAATAATTTTAAAATTATTACTAAACAAACTAAATTCATGTATTAATATATAAAAAAAAATAAATCAATATTATCATATATGTATTATTATTATTTAAATTCACTATTTTTTTGGAATTCTAATTAGAAGAAAGACCATGTAACTCAAAACTTAAATACCAGGAAGGAAGAAATGCCTTATTTGGTCTTATGCAATTCAAATTAGGTGAAGGTCGTCTGTGGAGGTGAGAATATGATACTAAAAACCACTCAAATTATTCAAATTAGGTGAAGGTCGTCTGTGGAGGTGAGAATATGATACTAAAAACCACTTTATGGTGATTAGTGTAAACTCGAATGTGGGGAAAATTTGGGAGTGAAGAGGCATTTAGTAATAGATATGTTTAGTGTCTTGGATGTTCGTATTTTTATTATTGTTATATGAATTACTAGTATGTATGCAGGCTAAGATGTGATGTGGTTGGTAGCATTTGAATTTTGAATAAAGTTTTTTGAATAAAGTTTTAGATTTGATTATATTATTGATGTGTTTATTATTGATAGTTTATGAGTTTATGGTATTTGTTTATGTTGAAATTTATATAATTGTTTGGAAGATTCATAGTTAAGATATTTGTTGATTTTTGAAGGTTTAGGTGACTAGTTAGCATAGTTTTAATACATGATGTGGCACATGTTGTAAGCAAAGAAAGAATAAACTCACTGCATGTTTCTTTTATTAAGAGTATTGCTTTGAAAGTGTATTATAACTATTGTTAGTCACTCAAGAATACATTTAGAGTGTAGGGTTCTTCTTTGGAAAGAACTTTCCTTTGAAAATTTTGTTATCTATGTTTTGTTGTGTGTTGTTTTAACAATTGTTATAAAAGTCCATCATTGACAACCTCATAATGGAATATTCAAATACTTTCATGATAAGAAATATTCACATACGCCATAATTTCCATTTAAAAAAGATAAGACCTTACTGTTCAAAAGAGAAAATAGCAACAATGTTGTGACGCCGAATGATGCACCAATATTTACTTTTACCAAGTTTTATGTTGTAACGCCCAATAATGCACCAACATTTACTTTTACCAAGTTTTATTTATTACTGTTAATTTTATTCTGTGTAACTTGGATTGTTAAAACAATTAGGCTTGTTAAAACAATTACGCTGAAATGCCAGAACAGAGGTTGTTAATTATTAATTAAAAGAATTTGATGAGTTTGTAAAAGAGCTGAAGGATTAGTTAAAATAACTTCTGAAAACAGTTATAACTAGTTCCCCATTTTTTCCCTCAAAAAGGAAAATGACAGAACCATGAAGGGGTTGGGAAAAAAGGAAGGGGACTATGCTGTGATTAATTGGGGTTGGGAAAAAAGGAAGGGGACTATGCTGTGATTAATTGGGGTTGGGAAAAAAAGGAAGGGGACTATGCTGTGATAAATTTTCCTTCCTAGAGCTGGATGATTTAGCTAGTGGGAAAAAATTGTTTTATTCACTATCAGGTGTTGGAATAGATAATTGCCATATTTGACGCTGTATTCTGGCCGTAATTACGCTGGATGGAGAGACATTCCAAAACGAAAGAGTTACATACATGATTCACAATAGATCAAAGGGGTATTTTTGAGGGGTATTCTGGCCGTAGACATTCCAAACAAAGGAGTTACGTACATGATTCACAACCAAATGTGTCAAAACAGATAAGTAGTGTTACTGTGTTTAATAATCATCAATAGGAAAAGATTAATTGTCTTCTTTTAAGTAATGAACAAGTTAACATGTTAGTTAATTATTAATGAGATTCTGTCACTAATAATATTAGGAATATTGTCTTTAGTTACACTTCAGTGCTTTCAGACTTTTACATGCAATCAGTGCATAAAAGGAATAACAACAATATTTCACTTGCACAACAATAATTAAATATAGCTTTTATTCTAAACATCAAATAAATGAATGAATTACAGTAGAAGAACAAATATCCCTTTTATTTTCTGAGTATAAATTGTCTTACTAGAATTTAAAAGCTCACTCAATAATTGTACCAGAATATGCAAACTATTGATTTATGGAATTTCATAAGTACCTCTCTATCTAACCATAACAGGAGAACATATAAAGAATGACAGAACCATTGAACTTCCATTTGGATAGTAAACAAATGATAACCGTGAGGGTTTGTAAGGCTCTCGGTCGAGTTCTAGGAAGAACCCCCGTGAGCCAATTACCTAGGATACGCTTCAACTCTATCATTCAAAGATTGCTAACTCTTAAACAAGCGGAAAGAACAAAGGTGACCATTAACTAAATACAAAGATCCAACATTGAACAACTATGAGCTAAATGCAGGGCTACAGTTGGCCAAACTAAACCTTAGAGAATAGAACCTTGACTGGGAACTATTATAACATTAACATTAGACAGAATGTGAATCAGAATGCCACTGTAATATATATATATATATATTCATAAACCCTCAAACAAGAATGTGTACATGAAACCCTTCACATAAAACCCTTGATGGAGGTTCATCAAAAATAATATTGTGCCTTTGGCGAAATTCCACAAAGGCCATCATTTTTACAGTAATTATAATTACAGTTCGATAACACTCGTAGCATCCAACCAGAAAAGACTTAAGAGTTCAATATAAACAAAATTAATATTGTTCCTCAGATAACGAAAGTCTGTCGCCAGAAATGAAAACGCAAAACGCCAGGACAAATATGAGTAAAGACCAACTTGAAAACGCAGACAATGGAGTATGGTAAGAGAGCAACCTCTTTCCAAAAACCCCTTGCCGGATATGGAGTTTCACACCGCTGCCAGACGTACCTACAGAGAGAGAATGCCATAGAGTAAGCATGGAACTCGAGTCGGAAGGAAGCAGTGCTAGCAGCAAAACACTTGTGTAAGGAAGAAATTACCTGAGAGGAGGCTTGCCGAGCCATGAGCTGCGAAGTATACCTCTTAGAGCAATATTGCTATTAGTGGATGCTTGCAAGTAAACTTCTAGAATTCACCATTTCTATCCTATGCCTTTACCTCAGGTTGTCCCATGAACCCAACCTGTCCCTCTAGGGAAATGAGTCCAACCATTGACGGTTTCACCTGTTGGATGAAGACAAATAAGAACATCAAGGGCCTGCATACTGAATATTAATACAGAAATGTACAGTAAATACCTACAGAGAAATATAAAATGAATTTCAATGGATTAAGAACAACAGAGAAGTTAACATAACCTTTGTTACCTCCGAAGGATACCTATAAGCTCGATGAGATAGTCATGGTGGAGAGACTATCCATATCGCCGTCTAGTCACCCTCTATCGTAGAGCTAAATAACAACCCTATATCATGACCAAATGACCCAAACCTTGCCTAGTCTGGGCAATATTCCGCCGGTTAATCCCAAAATCATGAAGGCCATGGATCTCACCCAATCTAGCGTGGAGATCAAACCATGTGCCGGGTCAAGACCCTTCTAATGAGTCTCATCAACCTTAATTGTAGGAAAATGGTGTCAGTGGAAGGACCTCGGGGTTCTCTCCATTTACATAGGGAAACACTGTAAGTGTATGCTAGCGAGGAGGAGTCTTAAATGGTGCAGGTATGGTTGTACACCAGAATTAACTATTATACTACCGTCAGCATATAGCTCCTCAGTAAAATCGACCCATATTATGTTAATATTTTTTATTTAGTTTTGTGTGTAGCATGTTACAAATGTGATGGTGGAGTCACTCACTAATGGAGTGTATGGAGAATGACATAATGAAAAATTGCAAAAATAAGAGTAAGGTTTACATAGACATGCTTACTCCTGGTTTGAAAGTACGTTGGTGTGAGTCTAGATATATATTTAGATTCTAAGGGGTGTATGTTGTGTTCCTAATTAAACATTGAGGGGATAAGTAATAATCACAATTCATATAAAATATGAAAATGTTGAGATAATTTTAAATTAGTTATAAAGTAGTTAAGATAACTCTAATTAGGTTATTATTTTGTAATCCATAATATTTCATACCATAAAGCATATTTAATGATTTAAGATTCTACATAATAAGATGTCAATTCACTTAAAGCATATTTAATGATTTAAGATTCTACATAATAAGATGTCAATTCACTTAAAGCATTTATAGTAAAAAGTGAAGCAATACAAAATAATTATTCAGACAATAAGAAGTGCAAAATGACAACTATGAAAAATTAATTGTGTGACAAACAATAATTTGACATCAAATTTTTGGGTAGTAAAATTCAATATGAATTTATTTCAAGAAATTTTAGTGCCTTTGAACTACATAAACTGTGAACACCATGAAAGTATTTAGAGAGATGTGTAGTGCATTGGAAGTGCACAACTGTGAGGACTATGGTTAAACTCACACTTCAGAATGTCATAAATATGTTTTATTGAATATTGTAAGATCCCATAGTTAAGTGAAAGATAAAGTCTTTGAAAATATCTCCAAGAAAAAAGAAAGGATAAAAAGATTACATGGTATCATGATGCTTTGACATACAATCTTTTGCATAGATTTTTACTTGTTTGTGTTGGTTTGACTTTCCCTCTTGGTTTTAATTACCATAAATTAGAATTTTATAAAAATATTATAATATGTCCAATTTAGTGTAAATATTTTATTTAATTGATTTAATGCATATCGATAGGTTGCATTATTTCATTGTTTAAAATATTTTTTAATTAATGTTTTTTTTATTAATTTATATGCTACATTTTATTTAATAGTAAAATTTTATAATTTTTAATAGTAATAATAATTTTATATTTTAATGATATTTTTTTAATATTAAAAAATAAATAAAATGATAAATATGAATTTGATGATGGGAAAATATGATTATATTGATATATTTACTTCCAAATTAAAGCTAATATAAGATTTTAATTTTGATGGATTTTTAATATATAGTTTTATAATATTTTTTTAAAATTATTAAAAATAAAATAGTTTTATGTAAAAATTTAAAACATAGTTAAAAAATATTTTATATAAAAATAAATTTTATTATTAATATTATTAAAATAAATAAATATTTTTTCATATATATATTAAAAAGAGGATTTATGATTAATACTATATAAGTTTATAATTAAAATATATAAAAAATATTATTAATATTAAATAAATTTAAGATTAAATTATATAAACAATTGAATCTCGTAATCTCATTTTAATTTATTAGTGCCTTGAAACCTAGTTTTATGGAGATTAGTTGTTTAATTTAGTTTATGAATTTTTTATAAGTTTTGCTTTTCTATATTTGGAAAGCATTTCTTTGAACTCATGGTTTGGTTAGAGGACTTTAGTTTATGAATTTTTTTATAAGTTTTGATTTTCTATTTGGAAAGCAATTCTTTGGACTCATGGCACAGTTAGAGGGCAATAAGTCATGTTTGTGAGATTTTCATAGTTAGTCATATTATTCATTTATCAATAATTTGAAATCTACATTTATGGAGATTAGCTGTTTAATTTAATTTATGAATTGTTTATAAGTTTTGCTTTTTTATATTTGTTGAACATAAGTCATGTTTGTGATATTTTCATAATTAGTCACATTATTTATTTATCAAGAGCTGAAACCTAATTTTATGGAGATTCGTTGTTAAATTTGGTTTATGAACTATTTATGAGTTTTATTTTTCTTTATTTAGAAAACATTTCCTTGAACTCATGATAATATTAGAGAACTTTGACTGTGGATTTTCCTAATTAACAATATTATTTTTGGATGTTTCTAATTTTAGCAATTTCTGTGGGACATAACTCTAGTATTTTTCTATTTTCTATAAAAGGAGATTGACGTTTTTATCTAAATTTCATGATTATAAAATTCCTTTGGCTTCTAGTGTTTTTGTAGTTTTTTGAATGACCTTTTCTCAGTATATTGGGGGTTTTTCGAGTGACCTCCTCTTTGCTCTCAGGGTTTGTCAGATTTCTAAATTTCAATGGCACATAACAGCGATTCCTACTCAACCAAAAACACCCTCAACGATAATAATTACAGCAATGAGGTGTATTTTCCATTGGCCGTTGTGGGCAGAATAATGCGGAAAAGGAGGGGCATGAATGAGGAGGAGTCGAGAGAAGCCCAGGAGGCCGTGCAGCAGTGCGTGACGAAGTTTATCAGCTTTATTACCTGGATGGCGTGTGACAGGTGCATGGAATACAAGCGTAAGACTATGAACGCTGATGATTTGCTATGGGCATTAGAAGTTTTAGGGTTTACAGACTACATATTTCCATTGCGTCGGTATTTAGAGAAATACCGGGCATGGGAGGGGAGAAAACAAGCGGACCCTTCACAAGGTCAGGCTGGTTCTCCAAGTGAATCCGGAGTAGTTTTTAGCCATGTCCAGGATGGGACCACGAATCTTGTGGGATTAAATTTCTCCACTAACCATTGAATTACATTCTTGAGACTGTATTTTCCATCTTTAAACACAAAAAAAAACAGGGGATTTGAATTTTGTTAGACATACAATGAAATCATTCCAGTTTGTTTTTCTTTCATTCCAGTTTGTTTTTCTTTCATGGGAATTTTTTAAATTCATATGTTCTAAGTGAGAAAGTTGAGCAAAATCAATTATATATATATATATTTTGTGTGTTTATCAATTTTATATTTCTTTCTTCTGTGTTTTGAAGAGGATTTTTTTTAAATTCATGTATTGATTTGAGGAAGCTGAGAAATATTAATTTCATATTTCTTTCGTGTTGATAATGTGATTTTTTTTAATTCATTCATCTGATTTGAAGAAATTGAAAAACATCAATTTTATGTTTCTTTTTAAAATTCATGTACTGCACTGAACTTATTTCTTTTTAAAAAGATCTGAATAAAAAAGAATTGATAAAAAAGTTACACAATATCATGATGCTTTGACATACAATCTATCGCAGGCATTTTTACCTGTTAAGTTTGTGTTGCTTTGACTTGCTTTTTTGATTTTATTAATCTCAATATTTTATAAAAATATTTTAATTAGCTTAAACCTATTTCAATATTTTATTTAATTAATTTAAGGCATATTGGGGTAAGATGTTTTCTTTTGAATAAGTGTTTATTTTATTTTATTATTTTTTATATGGAAATTTTTTTGGGTGGTAGTTTATTCATTTTATATTTTGAAGAGTTTTTCAACATTTTTTTGGTTTAATCTTCTAGAATCTGGAAGAGAGGGTTGGGAATCATAAGTTTGAGTTGTAAATTCTCCACAATCCAAGTGTTTAAGAGATTTTTCAGGGTGCTGAATCCATATATATAGTCAAAAACCCATTTTAAACAACATAAAATAATTTTTGACCAAAAATATTTTCACTAGCTTACAACCAAAAACTCTAAAACCTAACATGTTTAGACAACGCCTTTTATTATTATTAAAGAATAAGGTTTTTATATGTTTCTGATTTCAACATATTTTGAAAATTTGACATGACATGAGTGGAGTTGACTATTTGACTTCTCTCATATTTAAGAATTTCCAAAATCTATAATTATAATATACTCTAATTAAAAAAATAACCTTGAGCAATAAATCATACATGAAAATATTTAGAAAATTCTTCAAAATGTTTGGTTTTTCATTCTGCTCTAGTTAAAAAAATAACCTTGATTAATAAATCATACATGAAAATATTTAGAAAATTCTTCAAAATGTTTGGTTTTTCATTCTGTGTAACTTTGTTTGTAAAAATGCCTTGATGGCTCAGATGCCTGAACAAAATAGAATGATAAGATCATTCATTCTGTGTAACCTTTTTTTTAATTAAATGCCTGAACAAAATTAATGTCATGAATCCTCCATGTTGGATTTTTAATTTTAGAACTTCATCAGATTATTAGAATACTGGTCTAAGCATCAGTAGACAAGAATCATAACTATAAGCTTATTGTGAAATGCATAGCTAATAATAGCATTCAAGAAAATAACAACATACATAATTAAGTAAAAGCAGAATGGAACAACATATGAACCAGATAAAGTAGGCTATCAAGGCAATGGAGTAAGTATTTTAGAACTTCATCAAATTATTAGAAAAGTAGTCTAAGCATCAACACACAGAATCGTAACCATAAGCTTATTGTGAAATGCATAGCTAATAATAGCATTCGAAACAATACAAACTTACATAATTAAGCAGAAGCAGATTGGCACAACATATGAACCAGACAAAGTAGGCTATCAAGGCAATGGAGCATGTGGAGTGTGTCTAAATATGAACCAGACAAAGTAGAGTATTAAAGCAATGGAGTATGTGGAGTTTGTCTAAGGAAGTTTGTGAAATCGGGGACGAACCGTTTAAGGAAAAGGCGGGGACCCAGGAAATGGGATCCCTACAGGTAGAGGTGGAACACTTAGTGGGAAAGGGGGAAAGTTCAGAAAAGGTGGGGGAAGGGGAAGAGGAAGGGGAAGAGGAAGAGGAAAAGGTGGGAAGCCCAGAAGAGCTTTTGGCTGAGGAAGATTTCCATGAGGAAACAGGGCAGCTCTGTTGCTTGATGATCCTTTGTTAACTTCATGTAGTGCACGGCCTTTTCTGAACGATTCATGATCGGATGAGATTTTGTGAGAACACAATTTGCTTCCGTAATGATAGGATAACGAAGTGAATGTGAAGGTAGGGATTCCATTGGCTTCTGATGTGAAGATCAGCTGATCAGACGAGGAGGTACCCAATGATGGCACATTGAATTTCTCTACGGGGCTGCTGAGGAGCCTCGCTGAACAGTACCCTTTGATAGGGGAACTGCGATCTTTTGAGGAGCAGAGCAGCATGGATGGTATAATAGAGCCGGGAAGCTCCACCCTGAATTCTCCATTTTTATCTGTTTTTCCTTCAATGGAAACTGAGCCTGCATTCGTTTTCCTGTTGAGGCCAGCGCGACACTCCACAGCAACCACAACACCTGTTGGATTAGTATTCATTTCAACATCACTATCAGTACATTGTTAGGTTACTCAATATCAAATATAGTTGATATATTCAGCATCTTTTTGGTGCGTAGATTAATTAGTTTGTGCGATGTTTAAATTTTACTAATTGGTTCAAATTTTAGGGGAAGAGGTTGAGAATGAACACTATTAGTATAAAAAATTTAGACATGGCTCTGCAGATACAATATCCAATAAGAGATAGAGATGCCTATGCATAATAACTATTATGTCGAAAATACAATTAAAACTTTTTTTTCAGAGAGAAATCCTTATCATATGACCAAAGCCCACAAATTACAATCGATATGACCGAAACCACTAAAACTTAACATTATGAAAATGAAACTTACCTGATATGAGATCAGGTGTGTCTGAAGAATTCTCTTCGTCCAAGCTGCATGCATGGCCGCAGACTACTCTGCCCTTCAAGACAACAGAAATCGGTTTCTGTTGGGCTTCAGACTTAGCACTCACTGAACTGCAAGTGTAGACGATACATAACAGAATTGCAAATACAGCGTTCTGTTTCGAGGCCATGGTGAATTCCAACTCCAGCTTCAACTCCAACTGCAACTGCTGCAGCTCCATCCCTTGTCGCCCATTTTATACCCATCCACTGTTATTCACGCACATTTAGAAATCTTTGGTTGGTTTGAAAATTGTTCCCATTGACTTTTCCTCTCCCGAAAAATTATGTTTTATTGGAATATAATCGTGCAATTTTGGCAGAAGGCTCTGGAGGATTCCATGTCTATAAGCACAGAAACGGTATACAATGTCAAACTAGTAGACTTTTAACTGACCTTATACCTAACTATGTACCCCTAATAGCCT
This sequence comes from Pinus tabuliformis, assembly GCA_031772625.1. Lineage (NCBI taxonomy): Eukaryota > Viridiplantae > Streptophyta > Pinopsida > Pinales > Pinaceae > Pinus > Pinus tabuliformis. The sequence continues at coordinate 716,649,676 of CM062808.1, forward strand.
AATCAAAACATATTCTAATGCTCCGAAGTTACTTCACCTACTCACCTAATCCTAATTTTCACTCAAATTATTGAATAGGGGCAATTTGAATCGATATTCCACTTTTTAACTTATTTGAAAAATGTTTTGGTATGAGGAAAGATGTGAATATTTAAGGAATTCCTTTATATTTAAATGGGTTTTTATATATATATATATATATATATATTTTAAATCATGGTTTTCATTTTCCAAATCTTTGTTGTATAAATATTAATATGTATTTATTTTAATTATAAACTTATTAAGTATTAAATTTTGAGTAATTATATTAGTATTAATTTTTTTTTATAAATTAATTAATCATTATAGATATATGGGAATTTTCAATTTATTAAGTATTTAGTGAAGGTTTTAATTGTATAAAAAATTTCTGAAAAAGGAAAAAAATATACAATGACAAAAAGATAAAATTTATACAAAGATTCTTCTCATACCCAAAATTAGGAAAAGAAGATTGTTTTTTCATTATATTCCTTTCAATGTTACAATACATTATATACATGCATAAGAATTCATAAACCGGCTCATAAATGTATTCCCTTGACCGAATTTACAAAATACCATGGGTAAAACCGTCATGTTTAAAACCATGTACAAAACCATGGGTGGTTTCCCCAAACCATCCTTGGGTTTGTCCCCTTGCAAAACCCCCGACAAAGGATGTTGCCACCCCCCCTACAACCCTCCAGTTGCAACCAACACAATGTAACAGTGCTTGGGCTTAAAATTGCAAAGAATATAACACATACCCAAAATTGAGAACAATCTAAAACAAATGAATGCCTAAACTTATAAATGTTTAAAATATCTAAGATCAAATTGAATTTATGGTAGTATCTATGAACATTCATAAGAAGTTCATGGATGAAAATATAGCAATGAGGTGATCAAGAATGTATACATAGAGGAATGTGTTCATGTTCCTAAGTAAGAGCATGTGCCTTCTTTCGAATTTGTGCAATTATAACACAAGTTAATGATGTGAACACACTTTGGAATGCATGCACATTAATAGTATGCACTCGTCCTAAAGTGTGTGTGCATTCTTTTCACAATGGATGAAAATCTAGATGACCTACCATATTTTCATCCAGGATTCATGTTTCCCCCCTTGACCATATCTATGGCTTTGAGACCTGTACCTAGTGCTCAAAAATGCTAATGGTACCTATATACCTAGTTAGAGGCAAATAATGCACTTGAGAGGTCATTTGTGGTGGTTGAAGGTGTAAATCTTGGCCCTAGTAAATTAGAAGCATTCTTTAGGGCCTAACTCTTAGGTTTGTTCCCCCATATCTAGGGTCCAAAATCTCATAGTTAATGTTCAAAACCTCATACAGTTGATTATCTTATCCAAAACCAAGAATACCCTTAGTTAGCATCCAAGATTCTAATAGACCCAAGATTTGTTGTGCAGTTGGCCAATGAACCTGCTCAACATTGGATCTTTCGGCATCACCCACAAAGTGGATGAAGTCTCACCTGAGATTCTCTAGGGGACTGCCGGAACCAGGTTTCCGCAATCAAATGGGATTACTAGAATCTTGTGATGCTATGAATTTGAATTACAGTGTGAGACATCATACACCTATTAGCCAGACACCTAGTAGTCATTCTGGGATTGCGTGTTGTGCAGGACTTTGTGGGTTCTCACACTCGTTAGTTAGCACATATGTCATTACCTACAACGGTACTAAGGTTTAAATATATTATCCTTCTCATTAGCCTATTCGACATCAGTAAAATGACTTACCATTCACTACAAATATGCTTTAACATATTAAAACTACCACAAGAATATTTGTCCTCTCAACCATTTGGAACATTAAGAGGCACTAGTTTGACATGCTACCATTAAACAAATAATGAACCAACAAGAAACAACAACAACGCCATAGCATATTTGTACACCAATATAGAGGAGACAATCCACAATTCCTTTCATTGCTTAAAAAAAGAGGCGCAATGCACTATAATAGAAGTCCTTTAGAACTCGGCTCACTAGCATTCTATATTACTCAGGGCACAATACAATAACCATTATGAGACAAAAACATAAAAAACTTCATTACATATTGTTTCCTTTACACCTCTTTTTCATAATAGCTACAACCACATATAGTGAACATATAGAACTGCCGAAGCAAAAAACATGGTCTCGTCAATTCGTTCTTCCTTTTTTGTCCCAATGCATGAACTATCTCAAATGAGTCCTTTTATTGATCTGCCATAGCCTATAGATCTTCTTCGGCCTGCTTCGCCTCTCTTTTAGTTGTCCTACATGTTGGCTAACCATCTCGGATATTTCTAACATCTACTCTCTAGTTGTCCCACACCACTTAACCATCTGTCAAACCCGCTGAAAATATCTACCACCAACTCGTCACCACTCTGTGGATTTCCTTCCTTCTATAAATATTTATGTATTCTCTTTCCATGGAATCCTTCCTCTCCTTCACTATCATTTGAAAAATTATAACTACATTATTTATTTGCACATGTCCTATCTATTGTATGATGTTGCCTCCTATGTGTGGTACCTCCCTATGCCACGTCTCTCTCTTTTGTGCTAGTTCTTAATATTCCACGTTGGCTACTTCTATCCCACACCACTCTCTCTTCTTCATGGCCACCTATAGTAACACAACAAAAATTTCAAGATTTTCCATCCTCCAACATTCCCGCAACAAAAAATTGTGGCTCATCCTGAGCGACTCAGTCTTTCTCCTATCACCATGGGTTCAGGAAAATTTGTCCTTATTGAGGTTGAATTTATACTCTCGGTAAATAAGTTTGCAAAGGTGGTCAAGTGATCTGGTCGTCATAAACTCCGATACTGGTAAGAGGGGAGTGTCACGCTCCTTCTATCAGCAGTTGCTCTAACGGACAAAGATCTTGAGTCACTAGTGCTACTCCATGACCTAGTTTATGTTTGTCCTTGACCTTTACCTTCTTCGTTCCGCTCCACCTTCTCATTACCTTGGTAGGGATTGGAAATAACTTGACTTATTTTCCTTCTTTGTGACACCTAGAGTGTTAGTGTGAAGAGCGGTGCATCCTCAATTAGAGGACCACTCACATGCCCTCAAGTTTCTCACGGTCTTGTCTCTTCACAGGAGTTCATCTTCGAGACTCCTCATGCCACCCCTATATGCATGAGGATGAAACCTCATTCCATTACTACAGTCCCCATTGTAGGGACTTCCCTGACATAGAACTGCCAAGTATACTCACATGGCCCTCCCATAATCTGTGTCGGGTTAACTGAACTAGTGCAACTATGACCTATCATGTAAACCAATCTCTAGAGTGGAATGGGCCCTCTCTTTTCTGGGCCACTTGTCATGATTGAGCTGTCACAAATAGAAAAATTCTCATATCTCCTCATTACCATCTTTGAATCTCCCAATGTTGTCTTTGCTTCCATAATCGCATCATATTATCTTGACAAGCATTACAGACTCTTCCTCGCTACACAACCTCATTTTCTCTCACTCTTTTAGCTCCTCTCTTTGATATCATTGTAGCTCCATCCATCCCTTACGTCATTATCGCATTGCCCCTCTTCTCCCTATCATGGACTACTCTACTCCCTTGAACTATCATAGACTCTGAAATCTCCTCCATAATTTCTTCTGCTAGATCCCATCCCTTGGGTGATGTTTTATAACCATTGAACCACTATCTCCTTCCCATAAACAAACATATCACTATCTTCTTCATTATTAATTGCTAATCTAGATTGTTACACCTCTGTGTGGAATGCATGTTAAATTCTCTTTAGTTCAGTTCGAAAGGATGACGTACATGTGCCATCTCTCAAATTCATACCCATTGCTACTCACTTTATCCTATTCACCTTAGTATAATCCTCTTCCAATCATATTATCTCAATACCCAATGGGTCAAAATGGTGGTTTGCGTGCTCTTATCTACTGCCAAAGACTGATTCAGGGATAATATCAGTTTCTTTCTTTAAATTTAGTCTTCATGACCATACCAAGGATGGTCATTCCTGCACCCTCTCACGTAGTTCATGTCACCCCGACTCTTACTTGAGCCTTCAATTAAAATAGTCTGTTGTACGCCATCAATACTGCATCCAAGATTAAAATAGTATTTCCCGCTTGATCGTTCAACCTATTCATGCGATTCTTCCCCAACTGGACTTCCCTTTCCACTGCGTGTTATCTATTATGGGAATACTATTGTGTGGAATTCCTTTTGGTGTGCACTATTCCACGTTGGCACACAATGCAATTTTATTTTGCACCCATCTAATAACCTTTAATAACACACTCAATATGAACTAATACTATTCGTTACCTCTAAAAATAGTGGAAACTTAACTTGAATCTACAAACAACCCAATTTATTTATATACACAAGGGTAGAGCTTCCATTGTCATTTTATGCTTGCATTATTTATCTTTTGAAGTTCTATGCAAATCCAGATTTCTCTCATATTCTTATTATGTACCACCATCAGGCTTATCCACTCAAACTCTTTAATAGGTTCAGTGATTCATACCTTTAGCATTTTATCCAACTCCCACTTAACCTTATCCTTGTAGATTGGATTCAACTGATAGGGCCACTACTTCACAAGCTTAGCCTTAGGTTCCAATGGAATTCTCATCTTGCTCAATTCTCTTACGATTCTCTTCATTTATTCAAAGGTGTTGGGAAACAAATACTGGTACTCATGTAGTAGATTTTTGGCCTTATCTACCATTTCATCATCCCAATAATATAACTTCCATCTTAGGACTTTCCTTTGTCACAATGTTCACTTTCCTAGTTTTGATAGGTTGTGCATACTCGACGGATTGCAACTCTCGGCCACTTACTGGATGCTCCCCTTTGATTTATGGGATTTGTATGTTTCTAAGATTGTCATGATCCTCTCATAGTTCTTCTATGTTATAAAACTCCATGAACTCATTTATTTGCTATGAATTCTTGTGTGCAGGACATAGTGAGATGCCTTTCATCAACGTGAGGTCTCCATTGGTAAAAAGGTTCTATTGTAGTGCTTTCAAAGCCTTGTACAGTGCTTGTTCTTCTGACTCAAAACTAAATGTAGCTTTAAATCTCTATGCCATCTCATTCCAATCCTCTATTCCTCCACACACCTCCAACTCAATATACCAGTTCATGGAAACAATGTCTAGATTATGTACAAACCTATGTACCCACTCCTTCGGTGGCACACACTCTCGATTCCATGCCATAACACACTAATTTTAGTGTTTCCTCAAGCAATCCATTCCCAAATACTTCTCCCCAGGGACCCCATAATTGGTCGCAAACTATATATAACATCAACTGTCTACATTGTTTCCATTTTGCAACTTGGTCCCTATGCATAGTCCATCATCTAGCTACAGTTGCATGCAATGCAACATCCAACACGAGAATCCTTACCTTATCAAGTATCTAGCCCTCAAATTCCTTCACAAAAATCATCACCACATACAATCCATCAAAGCATGGTGTATTATGCACCTCAGTTCCTATCCAACACACTACCCTGGTGATACGTGTGCACCTTCGAGTGGTGTTGACCTCATGCAATCGGTTTCGCTAGTTTTTCAGTGTCCCCTTTGAATCAGAAGTACATAATCCAACACTACACGAGCTCAATATTCCATCAGCAGTAGGGTTCACATAATCCTCCCTATGAGTTGTCACATTGTAAATATTATCTAATTCTTCCCTACTGAACTCACCTTTAACTAGTTCAATATGCTAGTCTCCTTCCCGTGGATCCAAAGGTGTTGTAACTGGAATGTCCCTAGCTTCAAAGATCATCTATCTCTTCTTCAAGTTGATAATCACTTGATTATCAAAAACCCAAATCAATCCCCAATAAAGCAGGGTAGGGATCAATGTTATCAATGATCTCTATAACTTAAAAATCAACAACACTTGTAACTCCATCAATATTTATTAGTACATATGTCAATATACCAATGGGGAATATATGATGTTGATTGGCTAATATTAGTTGAATGGGAGACCAGGTTAACTTTTATTTTCCCATAATTTCCCACTTACTTTTTGGCAAAATATTCGAATTAGACCCCAAGTCCAATATGATGTTGTCCATTTCACATTCTCCCACTTGTGCGCCAATTATGAACTCCTTGTTCATTCTCTTCCTGCATGCTCCTGATTTATTGCACACAATGAGGCTTGTGTGGAAGCTACTTCAGTGTCCTTAACACAATATTCTACCAATTTTCTAAATTTCTCTAATGCTTGTTCATTCTTCACCACCTCAAGACAACTCCAGAGTAAGCTCTGAACATGATATGCATTTGTCACAGGCTCCTTGTAGTCAAATTTATTGTAGATATCTAGTGTTATTGCTTCTCGGACTATGTTTGGTCTATCCCATTCTGTAGAAACCAACTCCCTTTGAGGTTCTTTGTAGGTTTTGTTACTGCTCAAACTAGCAGGGGTCCTAGAAGGGAATCCTAGAGGGGAAATTTCTAGGTCAAGGGAAATAATGGAGCAATATCCCACTATCACATCAGCTAAAGATCCCTACTCTTTACAGACTTTCACTGAGGGGAGGAGACTCGAGGTGAGGGGAATCGCCTAGATAAATTGTTCAATAATGGGAGATGAGTAATTCCTGAAGAGGCTTATTCATAAGATAGGCTCAATATATGGCTTTCCTACCCAAGAGGCAAGATAAAAGGCTCTCTAAGAAGGGTCAAGAGGGTGTTAGGGGCGAGCTTTTGGGAATGAGACCTCTTAAGGAGGGACCTAGTCCTAAAAACCATCATGAAGACTTAGTTTCCAAATGGTCTTTGTAGAATTATTTTCCAAAAGTTATGGGACCACACAAGACCAAGTGGACCCATAACTATGTCAAGGGGGTGGAATTGATCAATTAAGGGTTCGCTTCACCTAATTGAGGAGGAGAAGGAGATCAAAGGAAAAAAATTCAACAATCTCAACACAATAATCTCAATAAGGACATTAGCCAAGGGAATCAAAGGGCAAGATTCGATATTGGAGCTAGGGCTTGAAATATCTCAGAATCCCACCATTAGAATGACTTCAAAATTGGATGGCCCCTAGCAGACACAACATCATAGTAGAGGCTAGAAGATCAATTTTTTTATGGGAAGTTTGTGAGAAATGTGACGCCCTAGGTCCCCTGTGGAGGCTAGGCCTAGAAAAAAGAGGGAGAGGAGATAAAAAATATGATTTATGGTGGTCACCTATGGAAGACCAGTGCTTGGAGAAATGGATTGAAGAATATTCCAATGTTTCGGGCATGAGGAAAACTGCTTCAAGGCATTTATAATTTAATGTGAAATATGTGATGACTTGCCAAGCTAATTTTCAATGAAATATATCTAGGAAAATTCACTTATTCAAACATGTCCCATAACATGATGCAATGCTAATAAAAGACGAATTTATACCCTTTCATCCAAGAAAAGCAACAAAAATTTCAGCCTAGTATAGAAAAAATCCCAACATCATTTATGTGACATAGAAAAGAATGAAAAAATATCATTAAAATAGCACTTACATGTGAGAACAAGTATATCGAATCATCATCATATGCCAATATAGAAGCTCGGAGACAAAATTGATGATATCCAAATACAAAAATTCATCCATCCATCCAATTTCTTCCTTTCAAAGAGAATAGCAAAATATCACAAGAGAATATGACCAATCCAAGTGATGATGAGAGAATGAATCAAATCATCATCTATTTATAAAATATCTAATGAATTCGATTTAGCTTGTTTTGGCCTAATTTATCACCTAGAATAAAATAATGTGCAAAATAACAAGTACCTTTGGTGACAAGCCCACCAAACTAGCTCAATAACAAAGGACTAAGCCTCTAAAGAGGGTCAAATGATCAATAACATGTGTCATTGGGCCTTAGAGGAGACCTAATGATGTCCATAAGTTCCATAATGTGAAATATGACTCAAAAAATAGTAGATAAGGGGTTGACCCCTTGTTCTCCAAGTAATAAACATGTGGCACTCCCAAATGGATGTGGGGCACACAAATGTCCTCATAGGTCTCCAAATAGATCGAAGATGCATGTAGACCACCTGTAAGGGTTAGTATGATGATATAAGTGATTCCACATCATCATATAGATCTTGGACCATCTGCCAAGTGTATGGTGCAACTGTGGATCTGGATGTGCATGGTGAACCAGGTGCATCTTCCTTATACAATAGGTGAACCACGAGCAATCTCTGAATGGATCTGGGGATCCATGGAATGATGTCTATTGTTGTGGAGGCTCATGGCTCTCTACACGCACCCTACATGTGCCAATGTATCCCTTTGGAGGGTTAGGACCCCGTATAGGGAGACCAAACCCAAAATGGAGACCATCTATAATCCTGCATAAGATCTAATGCATCCCCTTGCTCTCCAATACACTAAGTCATTAAATAAATCAAGTAAAATAGTTTAAAAACCATGGAAAATGGGTGGGAACTTCATAATGGCATGCCCTTCCATAGTGGGTTTTGGCATGTCCAAATGTCTCCAAGCTCATGGGGGGTTAACCAAGCACCCTATTAGGTGGTTTCAGCTACTAAAGGGGGTGGCATGTCCATGGTACATCCTTCAAATAGTAGTGGTGTGTGATAAAGTGATGGAACAAAGTAGGGGATGAAGGGGAAAACTTGGGTCACATGTCGTGGTGCAAGGGTAGCTAATGAAAGGGAAGCCCATACTTGGGTAAATGATGTGTAGGGGGCTTAATTTCCCTTCTCACCCATTGCAGTTGTAGATTCATAGGCTTCGTAACATCTTCCCCCATTCTGACACTTTCTTGAGTTACTACACCAACCCATTTTTTGGATCTATGGGGCTCAATGGTTATTGTTTATATGTTTGGCCCCTTATTCTCTTTCCATTTTGCAACCAATTGTGGGAAATTCTCAATCAAATGGTATAGCACCCTGCAATATGTACATGTGAAAGAGGGATTAGAGAAATCTCCTACAAGGTGTCCCTATTAACCAAAATTGTAGCAAAAAATCATTCCCCAATCTCTTCCAAATACCCCTCTTCCTCAAGTTAGTCCTCCTAAACCTCTTGCTACCATTCCTTGTCCTTGTCCAGGGCGATTTTATTTTCCAATATGATTATATCCTATTTTATTGAAGCCTACTTTCACAACTTCAATTCCTTCGAGACCCTACACTTGAAATGAATAAAATTTCCATTCACACATCAATTCTAATGCACGACAGTGGTGGATATCATGCCCCACTGACTTACAAAAATCACAAAATAGAGTGTGGGCAGTTACTTCATACTTTTGCATCATTAGATAGTGATGTTGAGCTAATACCGATTGTGCTAATATGTCGGCTTTGAAAATAATTCCCCAAGGCCCAACTTAGGAAGAAAGGCACTTCCTTCAATCTAGCTTAAGGGAGATAAATCCCTTCGTTATTCATTTAAATTCTAAGTGGGAGGAGTCATAAGGGTATGGTTCCAACCCTTTGAAAATAATATAGCTTCCAAACCATTCATAGGTGATTTAACTCATTCCAAACCTTGTGTGGGTTTGGGTTTCCAACCCAATCCTTCATAAAGAACCACCGCATCTGAAATTATTTAAAACATGCACGCGAGCCCGTATAAATATACACAAATCATGACTGTGAAATGAAGATGTTATAATACAGACCCTTACCTTTCTATGTGCAGTCTCGAGTCCTAGTTCGTAGCCTTTTCTCTATCCTTTAAGCTCCTGCTAATATACAAGTGGCCAAAGGTTATGACCTTGGCATTCGACCCTTTCTATTATATGTCACTCCTTTATCCACCAATGAAACAACTTCACATCACCACCTTCTGCATGTCATCCTATCCTGACGTCATCCTGACCCATCCAATAATTAACACAATGGACTACCTCTCGGATACAAACGCTAGGGGATGAGAATTATTTCCATCAAGAGTTGAACATGGCTCCTGTTAGTTGTCATCCACGACCCTCATAAAAAGTGCACACATAATTTTTACCTCTAGGAGGAGTTATGTTATGAAACCAGCACAAGAAAAAGATAGAAAAGATAGATCAACGCCTTAAAATTCAGCCTCTTCGAGGGGGCAACCTCCTTTACATTACATAAATGAACAATTCTTGGATGATTCAAATGACAAAACCTCCTTTCTATATATAGGAGTCTAAGGAGTCACAATATAACCCAGCCGACCTAACAATAATAATATAAAGCCACAAAAATAACAATAGAGGGATTCTATGGGGCACAGTAATAACAATATGGGGACAATAGGGGCACAACAATATTAATAAGGGGCACAACTACAATAGTAATGGGGTAATCACTAGTATTATAGGGACCCAACATGCCCCTCTCCTTCAAAAAAGTGTTGTCCTCAACGCTTGAGTAGTTCTGGATGCTTCTGTATAAAATTCTCATCCTCCCATGTGGAATCTTCAGCAGATAAGTTCTTCCACTTGATAAGATACTCTGAAATTGATCGATTTCGTAGCTGTCGAGTTCTTGTTTCTGTGACTGCTTCTGGTTCCAATATAGTTCTTCCTTCCTCGTCAAGTTCTGGCAATATTGTTTGAACTGGGAGCTTATCGCCTATAACCTTCTTTAAACATGAAACATGGAAAACTGGGTGCAATCGAGAAGCTGCAGGAAGCTCCAATTTGTATGCCATAGTACCAATCTTTTGCAACACCTTGTATGGACCATAATACTTTGGTGATAATTTATTATCCTTCTTAGATTGCTTGAGGGACATTTGCTTATATGGTTGTAGTCGTAGGAATACCCAATTACCTACATCAAAACTTCTTTCGCTGCGATGTTGATCTGCCTGTTGTTTCATTCTATTCTGTGCCAACATGAGGTTATCCTTTAAGAGTTGGAGGACTTTTTGTTGATGTTTGATGTGATGTTCCACTGCTTGAACCTTAGAATTTTCTCTTAAATATGATGTGATGGATGGTGGTTGATACCCATAAAGTGCCATAAATGGGGTCATTTTTGTTGCTGTATGGAAGGAAGTGTTATACCACCATTCAGCCAGAGGCAACCATTTGACCCATTGTGTCTGTTTATCAGATACAAAGCAACGAAGATATCCTTCCAAACATTTGTTTACTATCTCAGTTTGCCCATCAGATTGAGGATGATAAGATGAGCTATGAGCTAACTGAGTACCAAGACAAGAAAATAATTCTGTCCAAAAATTTCCAGTGAAAATGGGATCTCTGTCACTTACAATAATCTTTGGGTTTCCATGTAGCTTTTGAATTGTTTCCATAAATGCAGTAGAAACTGTACTGGCTTTAAATGGATGTGATAATGCACAAAAGTGTGCATACTTGGTAAGTCTGTCAACTACCACCATGATGACACTCTTTTCCTCAGACTTGGGTAAACCTGTGATAAAATCCATTGAAACCTCCTCCCAACGTTGGCTTGGAATGGATAAAGGTTGTAATAGACCCGGTGTCTTAATTGTTTCAACTTTATTTTGTTGGCAAACCAAACATTCCGCCACAAACTTTTGAATATCTGATTTAAGGCCATCCCAAAAAAATTCCTTCTTAACCCTGTGGTAAGTTTTTAAAAATCCTGAGTGCCCTCCTAAGGGAGAAGTGTGCAATTCCATAAGAATCTTTTGTTTTAGCTGGGAATTCTTACAGAGGTATAAGCGATCTTTGTACCATAACGAATCATTTTTCCAGCTAAATGTATCCGACGTACTGGAATCTTGTTGTAACTTTTGAATAAGTGCCCACACTTCTTCGTCATTCTTCCATTCCTCCCTTGCTTGTTTATCCAATCTATTATAATAGAAATGGCACAAATAGAACATCCTCATCCTTTCTTGAGAGTGCATCTGCCACCACATTTTGCTTCCCTTTTTTGTAGATGATTTCAAAGTCATAACCCAACATCTTTGTGACCCACTTTTGTTGCTCTTCAGAGGATAATCTTTGTTCTAAAAAGTATTTAAGGCTATCATGATCCATTTTTACCTTGAAGCGTCTTCCCATTAGGTAGGGTCGCCATTTCTTAAGTGCATGGAGTATTGCCAACATTTCCTTCTCATAAATAGCTTTGTGTAAAAACTTTCCCTTGATTGGATGACTTTCAAAAGCAATGGGTCTTTCATCTTGCATTAAAACAACACCAATTCCATTTCCCGAAGCATCACATTCCACAATAAAGGTTTTTGTGAAGTCCGGTGTAGCTAAGACAGGTGCTTGGCACATTGCCTCTTTAAGATGTTCGAAGGCCTTTGTTGCTTCTGGAGTCCATGAAAATGCATCTTTCTTCAATAGTGTTGTTAGAGGTGCTACTATTCTCCCATAATTCTTAACAAACTTGCGATAATACCCTGTCAACCCAAGAAATCCTCGCAGATGCTTTATGGATGTGGGGATTTTCCATTCCTTAATGGCTTTAATTTTTCTAGGGTCTACCTTAACTCCTTCATGAGATACAATATGACCCAGATATTCCACCTCTTGTACTCCAAAGAAACATTTGGATCTTTTTGCATATAATTGTTTCTCCTCTAATAGTTGTAGCACCCTGTCAACATGTTCAACATGATCCTTCCAAGACTTGCTGTAGATTAGTATATCATCAAAAAATACTAACACAAATTTTCTAAGGAATGGTTTGAAAATTGAATTCACCAAACCTTGAAATGTTGAGGGTGCATTGGTAAGGCCAAAAGGCATGACCAACAATTCATAATGACCCTCATGAGTTCTAAATGTTGTTTTCGGAATGTCTTCAGTCTTCATTCTGATTTGATGATATCCTGAACGAAGATCCAACTTGGTGAAGTAAATTGATCCATGCAATTCATCCAGTAATTCATCAATGACAGGAATGAGAAACTTATCTTTAATAGTGAGCTTGTTGAGCTCCCTATAATCCGGACACATGCACCATGATCCATCCTTCTTGTGCACCAATACTACTGGAGCAGAGAAAGAACTTTGACTCGGTTGAATTATACCAGCCTCTAGCATTTCTGTAACCATACGTTCAATTTCACTCTTTTGGGCATAGGGATATCTGTACGGCCTGATGTTTGGAGGAACACTTCCTGGAATCAGATGAATAGCATGATCATGATCACGAATAGGTGGGAGACCTTTGGGAGTCTCAAATACCTTGGAATGATTGTCCAAGACTTTTTGGAGATCTGGAGAAATAGATGATTCCAATGTGGAAACATCTAGCGAACATAATTGTGCAATTACACCTTTTCGTTCCTTTTTTAGAAGCTTTGTCATACCGTTAGAGCTTATTATCTTTCCCGGTTTCCCTGCAATACCCCTTAATTCAACTTCCTTTCCTTCCATAGAAAATTTCATGAAAAGTTCTTGAAAATTAAAAGCTATTGTACCCAAGGATTGTAGCCATTGGACTCCTAATACAACATCAGCACCTCCCATTGGAATGGAAAGCATTGGGCTAGTCAATACATATTCTCCCATGGATAGCTTGATATTATGGCACTTTCCAGAGCAATTTATTGTTCCTCCATTTGCAACCATCACTTGACACTCTGGTGCTGGATATAAGAAGCAATTCAATTCTTTTGCTACCTTACAATGAATAAAATTGTGGGTACTTCCTGAATCAATCAACACTATTACCTTTTTCTTCTTGATTTGTCCTTCTATCTTGATGGTTTGAGGAGTGGTAATTCCCGCCAATGCATTACAAGATATGGTCGGATTCATTTGTTCTTCATCTAGGCTTTGTTCCTGGAGTATATCCTCTTCTTTTGACCTTTCTTGCTCCTTTTCTTCTTCCTCTTCACAATCTATGTAGAATAATTTCTTCTCAGCACACTTATGACCTTTAGTGTATTTGCTATCACAACTGTAACAAAGCCCTTTTGCTCTTTTTTCTTCCAATTGTTGTGGTGTCAACCTTATAGGTTGTGGAAGACTAGCGGCAACAACACTTCCATCTTTATAGTTGTGAGTGGTATGCTTCCTGGTTGCCATAATTTTGCTTTCCATTTTTCTTGCTAACCTAAATGCCTTCTCTAATGAATCAGGTTCCCAAAGGCGAACATCATGTTGGATATTATCCTTTAAAGACCCTATGAACACATCAATCCTATGCTCCTCTGGAATATTTTTTACCCTTATGTTCAATTTTTGGAACTCCTCAATGTGCTCCATTATTGAACCCTTTTGTTTGAGACTTATCAATTGGCTAAAAAAAGTGTTGCTTTTTGTATCCTCATAATGTGCTATCAATTCTTCCGTAAAAATTTCCCAACTGATAAATTGTTTACGAGAGCAAAGCCATTGATACCATACAAACTGATTTGGTTCCAAATATAAAGTTGCAATACGTACCTTTTGTGTGTTTTGCACATTATTGAGATCGAAAAATTGCTCCATCTGTAATATCCATGTTGCGGGATCCTTGCCATCAAACTTCCTCATATCGATTTTTGGAATATGGTGCGTCTTCGATCCAACATTAGAGTCTATGAAATCATGATTAACATTTCCTTTGTTTGCATCATGAGTTTCCTTTCCTCCCCTTTCACCATTAGTAAGTATTTCTTGTAGAAAATTTGTCAAATCTGCCTTCAAATCTATCTTCAAATCGTCAATCTTGGCTTCTACGCCCTTTATCTTAGATTCCACTCCATTTATCTTAGTTTCTGTTAGCTTTTGTGAGAGTGAAATTTGTTGCACTTGGTCTTGTAATTTTGATATATCATGTAGCATTTCTTCCTCTTCTTCATGAGTCATGCTAGAGCTTTCAGATTGCTTACTAGGTGTTTGCATTTTCTTTCCTCGGGGCATCAGTTACCGATACTAATGCTCTACTATGCCCTTTGAATTCCTTCAAAATAATTTTTCAAACCAAGCTTAAGCAAAAATTTAAAAAATCTACACACCTTTTTTCACTTTGTAGGAGCTCGATATTGCCTCTGATGTATCTCTGTAATTTCGGATCATCCAATTCTGAAATTGCAACCTGTGGTAGCCCTCTGTGTCCTCTTTCCAATGCCACCAGTCTGACCCCAATTGGATTCTCCAATGAAGAGTTATGCCAAATCTCCCACAGTGACCTGATTATAGACTAATTCAGTAGAGCGAACTTGTACGACGTGCCACGTGTCCCTGTTTTGACCTTTGGCTCTGAAAAATATATACAAGAAACTACAGTCCGTCCTCTTTCTGTACCTTCTTACAAAATTTCAATCCGATGCTCAGAGAGAAAGTTATGATGATTTTCCCCAGGTCACCTGTTTGGAATGTAATTCAGGAGTCTGCAAAAAGACCAACTTCCTCAGATCATATCTCTGCAAATATAGTGCGAAAAACTCTGAAATTCGGACCCGAGCTTCAGTGTGATGTCTTCTCAAATGGGTTTTTTTTAGCTTCTGAAACGTTGCAGAAAAAAAGTTATAGCAAAAATGTCGCGATGACTTGTTTGGAGCAGCGAAACCCTAGAATCCAAAGCTCTGATACCAAATGTTATGAAACCAGCTCAAGAAAAAGATAGAAAAGATAGATCAACGCCTTAAAATTCAGCCTCTTTGAGGGGGAAACCTCCTTTACATTACATAAATGAACAATTCTTGGATGATTCAAATGAAAAAACCTCCTTTCTATATATAGGAGTCTAAGGAGTCACAATATAACCCAGCCGACCTAACAATAATAATATAAAGCCACAAAAATAACAATAGAGGGATTCTATGGGGCACAGTAATAACAATATGGGGACAATAGGGGCACAACAATATTAATAAGGGGTACAAATACAATAGTAATGGGGTAATCATTAGTATTATAGGGACCCAACAAGTTAACAGTACTTGTGGCCCACGCCCACTCGTCAGTTCCACATCCAATCAATAAACTATGCATCATCCCAACATTTGACATGTTTGTTGGTATTCCACATTTTCCCGACTCTTTTTATTAATGCAAAAAGGCTTAACCTCCAGGAAACAAAACCTAGAAACAAAAACGGTTCTTGTTAATAAATGATCCCAACCTCAATTAAATAATGTCCAACCTTTCACCTCTTCATTGTGTTGACCTTCTTGGATGATCTGATTTAGAATATTAGTTTGCAGTGCTAAGATCTTCCTCAAATTATAAACAAAATTCTTTCATTGTGCTTAAGGATTCATGAATTTTTGCAATTGAAATGAAGTTTTTTTTTGTTAATTTTATGAGAAATTTAACATAAACCAGAAACCGAACAACATCATAAAGATATACAGAACATCATCAAAAATGCATCACAACAAGCACATGATAAAGAAGTTCATCCCTCCTGGGCTACGTCTCCTTGGTCTTGATTCCAATGGCTTAGTCCTCTGTATTATGCTCAAAAGTGTCAAAATCAGTGTTTGCAATGCTCAAATGCTATTGAAACCTGCTCCAATAAGTCCAGAATACTAAAAAAAGGCTATCTAGCCTCTTTTTTCAACCAATTTGGTGGGAAAATGAAGAAGTTATGACTTCTCCTAGTTCTCCCATTATTCGTTCCACAAATTGCTCCAAAATCGACATGATCCTACAAATTAGCTCCAAAAATCGCTAACTGGGTGAAAATTTCGTTACGTGATGGGCCATAATCTATTGACCTTATCACAAATAGCAATCGGCGAGGACTAACAGGCTTAAGTTTTGTGTATGAGGTGGGTGATATTGTGAGAGCGATGTGGCAGACCCAACGAAATTATAAACTGGTATCTAAAATTGAATCACATCCAGAACTCATCACTTAATCACAATTCGGCAGAGTATCAGCAGTAATAATAATGCAGGACTTGTGTGCGATTGCGATCTGCGATCCATTGGATCGGAACCCAGGTATGCTGTGGGCCGATCACTATAATTGTCTTTCCTTCACTAATCTATGATTGCGATCCATCGCATCGCACCTCTGGCTGATTTTCTGAATGCTTTCTCGCCTACCTTTTATGAAGTACGATTGTGATTTATTGCATCGCAACCATTCCCTAATTGGGGGTTGATTCTTTAACACGATCTGCGTTCGAACTGTGATTTGATATATGCGGGGGCCAATGGTGGCCTACCACTTGGCACCTCCTCATTCACTAAAGGACCTTGCCACATCATCCAATCCTGCCATGTAAGCAAGTCAAATCTGAACTTTGACTTGCTCTAATTTCTGCATACGAGCTCAGATTTGAGTGTCGTTCACACCATTGGAATCAGAATGACGAGCTCTTCGATCTAAAGCTAAGTTTAACAAAATTATGACACTTTGATTTTTTAGCATAATTTTGATCACCTGATAATGGAGGAGTCAGTGTTTTTCATGGCCCTACTTGTCTATTGTGCATCCAGTATGATGATCCAAAATCATTATGGGATTTTCCATATTAACTCCCCGCCACATTTTATCGATGCCCAATCATCTTGACACTCCTTTGTGTGCTCCCTCTCCAATCTTCTAGGGAAGACCCTCTAGGACACATCAACCCAGACTTGTTAATTGACAAAAAATTGATTTATGTTTCCCAAACCTCCATTATGCAACAAACTCTCATGGCTCCAAATGAACTAAGTCTTCATTCTTTTGATCCGAATTGGATCCATAAAAGACTGTCAAGAACCATGACTGTATCAGGTCGGGACAAATCTCTAAAGAATTCCAAAACAACGATCAAAAACACCTTGAACCAGTGGCAATGGCAGCCAGCGTGGAACAACGAGGACCTCGGTCAAAGCGCGCTGACCGAGGCCCATGGAGACTGCGCAGGAGGTCAAAGTAGCCCCTGGGAGCCCCAGATCGGGAAAAGGAGGTGATTTTTGATGTGCGATTAGCGCTAATCGTGCATCGCTGGGCGAACAGGGCCAAGATGGAGGAAGCCTGAGCACTCAGACGCATGGGGAGCCGGAGAACCGTGGGCAGAAAAGGTAAAAACGCTAAAAGTACAAAGGTAGGACTCGCACTCTGGAAACCGGCAGTATTGATCGAGGTGCCCTCAAACGGTAAGCGATTTCGGAGAAATTGGAGCAATCCCACTCAACGGTCGATGCGTGGCAAGCAGAGGAGAGAGAAAACTGTCGTTGATCGCGCGCTATCGGTCAAGCAAGTCAATCGCACGAAACGTGCATATGGCATCAGATCTAGAGGCCCCAGATTGGACGGCTGAGATCGTGCCTGATGGAGGAAGAGTAATCGATGAAGGATTAAGCCATGTTTTAGAAGGATTTGAAATCCGTTTGGCCGCCACGGTGGAGGAAGACTTCATCCACGACGTAACTGAAGAAACGAACCGACGAAGCAGGCTGGCGCCGTTTGCAGGAGGACATGTGGCCACTCCCTCAGTGCTGATGATGACGCCGAACAGGGAACTCCAAGCGTAGCTGCAAAAGGTGAATGAACAGAGGCGGAAGAGGAACCGACTAGTCTTGGAATAGATGGGCTAAAAGCCATGAACAAAGACAGAATACACAGTGAGTCAAGAGATGAAGGGGAAGTCTGTCAGTCAGTGAACCCTGAGAGGAGGATTGAACACAGAGAGACATAAAACAAAGAAATAAGGCAGTAAAGCAAAGTAGAAAGAGGACAGAGGGCCGAGCTGACCAGAGGAAGCGTCGAGCACCAGAGGCTTGAGAGATCCGAGCCATCCCATAGAGGATCTGTCCGAGTTGAGCACCACATTGTGCTCTCCACTGTAGACCAGAAGGTCATAGAGTTGGTAGGAAGAAGAAGTCTGTGTACTCAAGTGGCTTGGGGAATCCAGGAACCACCTTACCAAGCAAATCTGCTTCAGGAGACTCATAGTTAGTCCCTGCATTGTAATTCTCTGCTTAAAGACACAATAAAACAAGGCCACCATTGAAATCTGGACCGGAGATGTAGCCCTGGAGAATAGGGTGAACTCGTTATTAAATTTCTTGTGTCTTTGTGTTTGCTTACTATATTTCTCTACTGTCTTTCCATTTAATTGTCTGTGTATTGGCAATTTGATCGATCCATTGCTTAAATAACACAGAACACACATCAGCACATGAGCCTGTAATACCTCTCAACAATAAATCTTTAATTGATGTTGCTCATAGGGTGAATATCAGATCAGGTGGTATTAGAGCTCTAGGCTATAAGGTTAGACAAGCTTGTGTTGGTTTAGCTGTGAATGCTCACTAGATTAAAGCTCAAATTAGGAGAAGGAGAGTTGGTGGAAACTAATCCTGAAATTGGGAGAGTCTATTCTCGGAAGACAATGTCAGAGGAAGGTTCTGTGGGGCCAGACCCTCAATTCATAGAAAGTTTCCTAGCTATAAAGTCTATGGTAGAAGAAATGTACAAGGACTTTAGAAAGCATAGGAATGAAGACTCCTCAAGTTCTAAACAAGATAAAGAAGAAGATGAGTCTCACTTCCATGACCACTCCAAAGGAAAGGGGAAAGAGGAAAGCTTTCTCACACCTCCTAATAGCCCTATGCATAATAAGAAATCATCTTTGATTAAGCTAGATGTTAAATTTGATTTGCCTATATATGATGGAGAGCTAAATGCTGAAAGTTTGGAAAATTGGTTTAGACAAATTGATGTGTATTGCAGGGTACAAAACATAGACTCAGACAAGAGTAAGATTCAGCTGGCAAGCCTACGTCTAGGAGGCACTGCCTTGGTTTGGTGGGAAGGCAGAATCCAAGCTGATATGAAAAGACATGGTAAGACCATCTCTATCTGGAGTGAATTTGTTGCTGCAATCAAAAAGCAGTTCTATCCATTGGCCTACATGAAATAAGTCATGATGAGTTGGCAAACTCTTTGACAGTTGAAAGGGCAAAGTGTGCAAGGGTATACTCAAGAATTCAGAAAGAGAGCATTGATGTTGGGTATCTCATTAGAATCACCAGAGACTCTTTTGAAGTACATTTGTGGTCTACATAGCTACATGAGGCATACCATCCTCATGTTTAATCCCACTAGTATAGATGAGGTATCTGTACAAGCTACTCATCTAGAAGCTAGAGGAAAGAATGGAAATCCAGAAGTTGGGGGACCATCCCAACCCACTGTAAGCAAGAGCAAGGAGAAAAGAAAGAAGAAGTGGAAAGCAAGGAAGGCTAACACTGCACAGAAAAGAAAAGCTTCATGCACTCACTGTAAAAAGGATGGGCATGATGATGAGAATTGTTGGATTCTGCATCCAGAGCTGAGACCTAAGAAGTCCGAGGGAAAGAAGAAGAAGACTGTTGTAGCTATTCAGAAAGATTTGGGGTCAGACTCGGGAGATGAAACAACTATAGCAGCCACAGGGATAAAAGGTAAGAATTCTGAAGCATCTACTAGTAATTCTGCTCAATCTGTTATAGATGAATAAAATGAGAGATAAAGACATGAGCTTTTCCATATTCGAGTTATTTCCAAAAATCAAAATATTGATACTTTGTTTGATAGTGGCTCACAAGTAAATCTAATTTTTGAAGCAATTGTAAAGAAATTGGGATTAGCAACTACACCTCACAAGAAACCATACTCATTAGGATGGTTGAATGATAAAGCACAACTACAAGTGACTAGACAGTGCAAACTCAGGTTTTCTTTTGGGTCAGCATTTGTAGATGAGGTTGAGTTAGACATAATTCCTTTGGATATATGTGGAATTGTTTTAGGAAGCCCTTACTTGTATGATAGAAAGGCTATTTTATATAGAGCTGAGAACAAGAATCTACTTGTTAAAGATGGAATCAAATACTTTGTAAGAGCTCATAAGCTCAAGAATAATTATACTCTCATAAACTCAGGACAAATGAAAAGAATGATAAATTAATGCAAACAATTCTTACTGATAGTTGTAAAGGAAAAGAAACCTGATAAAACCAATGTATTTGAGGGTTGTAATGCTGAACAACAAGCTGATATAGAAAAGGTTGTTTTAGAATATGATGTCTTGTTTCAAGAACCTAAAGGTCTGCCACCCAAAAAGGGAATAGTAAATGATATTATTTTGCAGCAAGATGTTCCATTGCCTAACATTGGAATGTACAGGTTGTTTGCTTTAGAGAATGCTGAAATCAAGAAGCACGTGTAGGAGTTGCTCGAGAAAGGGTTCATCAGGCCTAGCACATCACCATGTAGGTCACCAATCGTTTTGGTGAGAAAGAAAGATGGCTCGTGGAGAATGTGCATTGAATACCGAGCACTGAATAAGATAACAATAAAAAATCGTTATCCCCTTCCTCACATAGATGATCTTTTAGATCAATTAAAGGAAGTTGTTTATTTCACCAAGTTGGATTTGCACAGTGGATACCATCAGGTCAGAGTTGTAGAGCAAGATGCATGGAAGACTGCTTTCAAAACAAAGCAGGGATTGTATGAATGGTTGGTTATGTCTTTTGGCTTAACTAATGCTCCTGCTACTTTCATGAGATTAATGAATGATGTACTCAGACCTTTTCTTGATGATTTTTTTATTGTGTATCTAGATGACATTCTGATTTTTATTAAAACGTGGGAAGAACATTTAAAGCATGTTAAGTAGACATTAGATGTTTTGAAAAGAGAAAAAATTTATGTTAAACTCTCAAAATGTGAATTTGGAAAAACATCTTTAAACTACTTGGGTCATATAGTAGGGGGAGGTGAATTGAAAATAGATCCCTCTAAAGTGGCAGTCATTGTGAACTGGCCTAAACCCAAGTCTCCTACAGAAGTGAGAAGCTTCTTAGGAGTAGCACAGTATTGGAGGAAATTTATTTCTAACTTTTCCTCAATTGCAGCTCCCTTACATGCTTTAATAGGATTGAATACGGTGTTTAAGTGGGGAGGCAAACATCAGAAAGCCTTTGACACCTTGAAAGAGAGAATTAGTACAGTACCTGTACTAGCACTGCCAGATCTACAAAGACCATTTGAGATCAAATTGATGCCAGTGACTATGCCATGGGAGCAGTGTTGACACAACACGATAAACCCATATGTTATCATTCTGAGACTTTTAATATTGCAGTAGTTAACTATCCTACATATGATAAAGAATTGTATGCATTAGTTCAGAGTGTGAAAAAGTGGAAACATTACTTAATGGGAAAAGAGACAGTAATACATACTGATCATCAACCACTTCTATATCTACACTCCCAAACTAAGTTGCAGCAATCAAAACATTACAGATGGATGGGTTTTCTACAACAATTTCATTTAGTCATCAGATATAAAAAGGGCATACATAACAAGGTTACAGACATGTTATCTAGACCCATTATAAACGCATCTACCATACTTAAGCATAATTTTGTGCTACATGAAAGCTACATAGAACAATATGCTTAGGATTTGGACTTTAAAGATGTATATCCAACTTTGAGTCAAGGCAAAAGAGTAGAAGAATTGGACTACCATGTAAAATACCGGCTCTTATATCATTGTGGGAAACTCTGCATTCCACAAACTGAGAGGATAAAGATAATTAGGGAGGCACACACTTCTCTGATATCAGGTCACTTTGGGGTAAGTAAAATAGTTGCACAGCTGCAAAGATTCTGCTATTGGCCGAAAATGAATGAGACAGTTTCTAGATATGTAAGAGGGTGTGCTATGTGTGCTAAAATCAAGCCCAGTAACAAAAAACTAGGCTTGTACACTCCATTGCCAGTTCCTTCTCACCCTTGGGAAAGTGTTTCCATGGATTTTGTTGGAGGACTGCCTAAATCTAGGAAAGGTCATGATTATTTTTATGTTGTTGTGGATAGGTTCAGTAAAATGTGTATTTTGATACCTTGTAGTAAACAGATTACAACTGAACATACTACAAAATTGTTCTTTGAACATGTATGGGTTCATTTCGGATTACCCACTTCCATTATATCTGGTCGAGACACTTGATTTGTGGGAAAGTTTTGGTCGAGTCTATGGGAATTGATGGACACTAAACTGAAGAAAATCACAGCTTTTCATCCACAAACAGATGGCCAGACAGAAGTAGTAAACATGACAGTGATCCAGTTACTGAGAGGTTATTGTAGCAAACATCCTAAGCTTTGGGATGAACACTTGTGTTATGTGCAGTATGCTTACAACAAGAAAAACACTCTTCTACACAGAGATCTCCTTTTGAGACTTGTTTTGGTTTCACACCAAGGTCTCCTTTGGATTTTGTCTTTGGTAAAGATACCATGGTTGATGGACATGGTGATGTGACAAGGCAATTAGATTCATTGAAAAGATCCAGGAGATCCACCAGGCAGTACAAGAACAACTGGAAAAGAGCCAGGCAAAGTACAAGGCTAGGCATGACAAGCATCAGATGGAGCATAGTTTTCAAGTTGGAGACCAAGTTTGGTTGTATATCAGCAAGGACAGGATGCAAGGTGAAGGTAAAAAACTAAAGCCTATCACGTATGGACCTTTTAGGATACTTGAGAAGATTGGTGAAAATGCTTTTCGCCTTGATCTACCAGCTTACATGCACATCTACTCAGTCGTAAATGCAGATTGCTTGAGATTGTTTGAACCTTCAATGATTGAGGACCCTGAAGAGCAGAGTCAATTGCCTTCTATTGATGACCTGCTACCTGAATATCTTAATGAGTTGCAGGAAGACACAATGTTGGACAAGAAGGTGAGGACGACGTGCAGCGGAGATGTTGAGTACCTCAGGATTGGGCTCAGAGGTTCGAAGCCAAGTAGTGCAAAGTGGATTGAAATTGGACAAGTGAGAAAACAATACCCTCACTTAGTCGATGCTTGAAAACCAACTTTTGGTGGTCCAAAAGATTTTTCAGTGGGAAGGCCATGATCTGAATTAGATCCATAAAAGATTGTCAAGAACCATGATTGTATCAAGTCAGGACAAATCTCTAAAGAATTCCAAAACAACGATAAAAAACACCCTGAACCAGTGGCAATGGCAGCCAGCGTGGAACGACAAGGACCTCGGTCAAAGTGCACTGACCAAGGCCCATGGAGACTACGTAGGAGGTCAAAGTAGCCCTTGGGAGCCCCGCTGGGTGAACAAGGCCATGATGGAGGAAGCCTGAGCACTCGGATGCATGGGGAGCTGGAGAACTGCGGGAAAAAAAGGTAAAAGTGCTAAAAGTACAAAGGCGGAACCCGCGCTCTAGAAATAGGTGGTATTGATCGGGTGCCCTCAAATGGTAAGCAGTTTCAGAGAAATTGGAGCGATCCCACTCAACGGTCAACGTGTGGCAAGTGGAGGTGAGAGAAAACGACTGTTGATCGCATGCTATCGGTCAAGCAAGTCAACCGCGCGAAACGTGCATATGGAATTGGATCTAGAGGCCCTAGATCGGACGGCTGAGATCATGCCTGATGGAGGAAGCAGAATCGACGAAGGATTAAGCCATGTTTTAGAAAGATTTGAAATCCATTTGGCCTCCACGGTGGAGGAAGAGTTCATCCACGACATAACTAAAGAAATGAACTGACGAAGCAGGCTGGCGCCATTTTCAAGAGGACATGTGGCCACTCCCTGAGCGTTGATGATGACGCCGAATAGGGAACTCCAAGTGCAACTGCAGAAGGTGAATTGACAGAGGTGGAAGAGGAACCAAAAAGTCTTGGAACGGATGGGCTAAAAGCCATGAATAGAGACAGAATACACAGTGAGTCGAGAGACAAAGGGGAATTTTGTCAGTCAGTGAACCGTGAGAGGAGGACTGAACACAGAGAGACAAAAAACAGAGAAAGAAGGCAGTAAAGCAAAGTAGAAAGAGGACAGAGGACCAAGTTGACTAGAGGCAACGTCGAGCACTAGAGGCTTGAGAGATCCAAGCCATCCCATAGAGAATCTGTCTGGGTTGAGCACCACATTGGGCTCTCCACTGTAGAGCAGAAGGTCACAGAGCTGGTAGGAAGAAGAAGTATGTGTACTCAAGTGGCTTGGGGAATCCAAGAACCACCCTGCCAAGCAAATCTGCTTCAGGAGACTCATAGTTAGTCCCTGCATTGTAATTCTCTGCTTAAAGACACAATAAAACAAGGCCACCACTGAAAGCTGGACTGGAAATGTAGCCCTGGAGAATAGGGTGAACTCCTTATTAAATTTCTTGTGTCTTTGTGTCTGCTTATTGTATTTCTTTGCTGTCTTTCCATTTAATTGTCTATGTATTGGCAATCTGATCAATCCGTTGCTTAAATAACATAGAACACACACCAGCACATGAGTCTGTAATACCTTTAAACAATAAATCTTTAACTGATGTCACTCATTGGGTGAATATCAAATCATCTTTTATTCATTATTCCCTCAGTTTTTATGGCATTATTCTTGCATAATAATAACTCCAAACTTTTGTTGTGCTCCTCTCTATGAAATCCTTCTATCCCTCCATAGTCTACATTCTTCCTCTGCGCTACTCTGGATGGGTTCAAGGAAGAATTATATTCTTCTCAACCTCTGTGATATTTGTATACCCTTGTGGATTCCTTCCGCACTCGAATCCCTCCTGATCTTTTTTGTGATCATTCTGCAGCACACATAATAACAACAAGTATAGGAAACATTAAAAGTCACGTACATCGGCTCAATTTCACACATTCAATGCTCAAAGAAGAGTGTTTCCTCTATTAATGAATATGTATGCACATAATTTACAAAATTCCCTCCTCTAGCCAAATTTACATTGCATTGGTCCTTATTAGCCTCATGGCCATACTTGACCTCCAATCCTTCCTACTCTCTCTCCTCTCTATGATAGCTCTTCTTTGAATGTATTTTGGCTTACAAAAATATACAAAAGGATCCTGAACCAGAATTAGTTCAGGTCCACAATTCACTCAACTAATAAGCTCCTAAGAATCCTCTAGATCCACAAAACGCTCTCAAGAAATCTATTCTATCCCAAGATCTCTCTAACTCACTCAACCACCTGAGACTTCTTCTTAGAATAAGATCTAATTCCATACCAATTACATCAATACTACAATCTTGCTAAAAACATGGAAAATTACAAATAATTAATAATTAGGGACCCAACTCCCCTAGTAAATGCAAGGCCTCTAGGTCTTAGTCAAAGATATTTGAATTGGAGATTGGATGCTCCAACATCATACTCCCAAGGTGAAAAATATTCATGGTCTCTTGACCATGTGCTTCGATAGATAGATCAAAATCCTCCTGGATCCCAAACTTTATGTTGTAATTGTTCTGCTAGCTTGCTGCAATATGCTATTTCTTTGTCATCTCACTCTACTGTCTGTTATACATTCTCCTTTCCAGGATCCCATTTCTTGTTTTGTTGTCTACTCATAACATTTGCAGATGCAATCCCCTTCAGTCCATGGCAACTTTTTGCTGACTACACTTTCCATTCTATGGAACTCCATCTGGTTGCCTCCATCAATCTCCATACTCCATCAAGTTGATTGTCAAATTATGTCTTTTGTTGGTATACCTCATCTTTGTAATTTTTTTTTGTTGACTTCCACAAGAAATTTGTATGGCTACTATCTTTTTTATCTCTTATACTTCTGCTCAAAAAAATTGTGCACCCACTCTTGCATACCTTTAAGCTACAATTTTAAATTTTCTTCCTACTCCAACAAACATGTATTTTTCATCTTGCTAAAATCACTTATTTTCCATAAATAGTTTATATCTTTATACACGATTTCCTCCATGGCTTTGCTCCATTGTCCTGTTTTCATTTCTTCCTTCATAAGTTCCTTTCTTCTCCTCTGTAGTCTTGCATATCCCCTTGTACTTCATCAATTGAAATATTTGCAAGCTAACTCTTATCCTCTTAACATTTTCCACTATTTGTACTTGTTATATTTGCATGTCTTCCCAATGGTGCTGTTTCCACTGAAATGACATAATTATGAGTTCGTCCTTTCTTACATTTTTCACTTACCATAGACAAAAACCACTCATTACTTTATAAAATATGAAACATTGGAGTCCATTTAAGTGGTTCCAACATCCTTTATTCATGCAACACTGGAACCTTCAATCCATTCATCAAATTCTCATATGCTTCTTCCACTGTAAAACATTCTTTCTTAACATCTTCAACAACGATACACATATACTCAATTAAAATATTTTCAACTTCAGGCACCTCTTCAAAGAATAAAAACCCTTCTATTTTAGGAATCTCATCCAAAAATAAAAACCTTTCTACCTCAAACTTTTCTTCCATAATTGCATTTACCCCTGTCATACAAGACAATTCTGTCTTCTTTCCTCTTCCAAGAGAATTCAAATTTTTTTCTCTTCCCATATCTATAACAATACTTAGTGACTATTCTTCATCCTGCATAGAGTAAAATCAATGTTCTATCCATTATCTACAACAATTCTTGCATCCACACACCAATTATCAAATTTAAAATCAATAGGTCCTTTAGCCTCAATAAATAATCTTATTGTCATGTGATGATATTCCAAGAAATTTATGAGACTTTCGAAAGGTATCTTCTCAACATCTTCATCACTTTCATTCTCTCCAAGGATTGATCGCTTCTCCGGTTCACAATAGTGAACTTCCACCTTACACTCAGCTACTTTCAATTCTTCCTTCAATCTAGAACACATCCTTTGTCTTAGCTTCACTTGCAATGAAAGCCATCTCACCTTATTTTTCTTTATTATCCAACCATATTCCTAGTATCATAACAATGTTGAAAATGTAATAAGAAAATCTAGTTTTGACTTTACCTTGGTCAAACTAGATTAAAATTAGAATTTCTATTTCAGTAGAATACTTGGAGGTAGTTAACTGAGGTGACATGGCTCTTGTTACTCAGTTAACTCAGTATATTCGAGTTGGAGATACTTGAGTTCATTTCTACATGATTGATTGCTAATTTGTAGCAATCTATTTTAGTTAATTTGAGTTATTGCCAATTTAACTAGTTCTAACTGTCATAAGAGCTAGTGGAGATCAACTTGTGGATGTGTAACTTCAACCACACTCAGTAATCAACCATTTAACTAATCAATCAACCAAAAATAATTGTTTCATGTAGATAATTGAGTTACCCAATTGAGATGGAGATTCCAAGGTAGTGAACTATAAGTTGTGGCATATTACCATGTGTACAGGTGGTGCATGCAGTCAGAGATTGACTTAAGGCTATTGCACAATTCCTTGGTGTGAAATTCCTAAAAAATAGGGGCAATTTCCCAAGGGAACAACACAAGGAAATATGAGTTTGGATAGGGTTGAAATTGGTTAATTGTTGGGCCAAGTTTAGTCAGTCAGGTGGAAGGATAAACTATACAGTTGCAGGGTGTGCTCAGGCTTGAGAAAGCATTGTATTTATTCTCTATTCTCTGATTAATGCAATACAAATAGTAAGGGGTTTTGAGCAGTTTCTTTCCCCTAGATAAATATCTGTGCATGTGTGATGTTTCCTTTTGCATGTCTATGATTCTTGTTTTAGATGGTGAATTAAATTTCACAGATTAGTAGAGTAGCTTCAAGTCTTGTGATTTAGTAAATTTCATGAGCAATATTGAATCTACACATTAATTTCTACATAGTTTCAAAGTTGGAATCAATGTGGAGACGATATTTCAAAGTTGTCATTACAGGAGATTCGAATTTGAAGATCAGTGTTGCAGGTTTTCTTCAGGGTTAAGAAGATGGATTTCAATGAACTCATGCTCGAGTATGCCATTGAAGGCACCTCAAACTTTGTTGCATGGAAGGACTGCATGGAGGTAGTATTGGATGATAATGGGCTGCTAGAATACATCAAGACAAATGTAGCAAAACCCCAAGATTCTAATGCCTAGAATTTTCCTCAGTGGAAGAAGGATGTGGCCAAAGCAAGGAGAATCACATTGGAGGGAGTTCGGGATCATATTTTATCGAATCTCCACGGAAAAGAGACTCCATTTGCGACGTGGAAAGAAATGAAAGAATTGTTTGAGAACAATAGTGACCACATGAATCTCGCACTCAAGGACAAGATTTTAATTATCAAGATACAAAAGAATGACACAATTCCATAGTACCTAAGCAGGTTTACACTGTGTCGTGATGAACTTGGCGGGGTCTATGTTATTGTCCCTGAAGAAGACTTGGTAGCTCTAGCCCTTTTTGGCCTTCCCAATAGCTGACATAGCTATCAAGATTCGGTAAATGGTAGAGAGGAATTATCGAGTTGGGAGCATTTATGGTATGATCTAGTGTAGGAAGAAATAAGGCAAAACACCACAGATGGGACCTCATCCAAGGGTGAGGATGAGGAGAACTATGCTTTGGATGGAAAGGAAAAGAAATCAAAAGGGAAGAAATCCCAATCCAAAGCATATTCGAGTCAAGGGGGCAAGAAGAAAGAGTTGTCTAGAATCAAGTGCTTTCATTGTCATGAATTTAGGCATCATGCAATTAAGTGTCCACACAAGATGGAAAGAAAGAAGACCCTAGAAGGAGCAACAAGTAAAGCTTTAACTTCATAGTTTGAACTTGATTTTACCCTCATTGCATGCATGACAAGCACAATTATGGGTATTGTGTGGTATCTTGACAATGGTGCTTCATTCCACACGACAGGGAACAAAGAATTTTTCAGTGACTTGGAGGAGAATAATCTCTAGATGCACATCGAGATGGGATATGATGGAAGGTATAGCATGACTACTATTGGTAAAGTTACTTTTCAGAGGGAGTCTGGCTCCCCTCTCAGGCTCAAGGATGTGATGTTTGTACCAGGTTTGAAGAAGAATTTAGTTTCCAAACCTATGTTGGAAGAGCATGGCTATGATGTGATATTCAGAAAAGGGAAGGCTTTCTTGAGACACATCGCCATAGGACAAGTGAAGCAGAACGGGGTTCACGTGAAGAACCTCTACAAATTAGATGTCGAAGACTATGCAAGATCATGCATCATATTTCTACATGACTCCCCAAAGGAGCACTAGAGCATCTTGATACAGGAAAATGGTGTACGTTGGGGAAGTATACAAAATCCAGCTTCAATGATCGGACAATAAGGTGCATGTAGTCCTTGAAGGGATCCACTCTGATGTCTATGGACATTTCTCAAAAGCCTCTACGACCAAGCACGGGTATTATGTTATATTCATAGATGATTTCTCACGGAAGTGTTGGATCTACTTGATGCAGAAGAAAGACTAGACATTCTCCAAATTTATTGAGTTTAATGCACTTGTTGAGAAAGAAATTAGCAAGAAAGTGAAGGCTCTTAGGAGTGATAACAAAGGTGAGTACGTGTCGAATGAGTTTAAATATTTATGTGCAAAGGAAGGCATTCAACAGGAGTTGACAAAATCCCATAACCCATAATAGAATGGGGTGGTTGAGAGGAAGAACAAAAGTATTGTGTGAACAACATAAATGATTTTGCATGACCAAAGCCTACCTCTACACTTGTGGGCTGAAGCATGCAACACAATGGTCTATTTGTAGAACAAGAGTCCTCACAGGATTCTTGGCATGAGTACACCATATGAAACTTTTTCAGGGAAGAAACCAGATGTGTCACATTTCAAGATATTTGGATCATTAGTTTACTGTCATGTTTCCAAGGAATCAAGGAAAAATATAGAGACAATGGCATAGTTGGGCATATTTGTGGGGCACACAGACACACCTCACAACTATCATGTGTACTTTCCATCTCTTAGGATGACATTGGTCAAAAGATATGTGAAATTTGATGAGGAGAAGGAAATGAGGCATTCTCTTAAGAGGGAGCTTCAATTGCATCCTGATCAAGAGCTTTTGGTTCCAATGGAAGAACCTCGGGAATTTGTGGAGCAGCCACAAGTAGATGAGCAAAGAGTGGAGACGTCAACTAAAGAAGAGACATCCAGAGAAGGAAGGCATCAAACGAGGGAAACTAACAGATTATTTCAGGATGTTAGAGATAATGTGGGAGCACCCACATCACATTGCAAGCAGAGGAGGTCACCAAATCGGTACACTGGCTACATGGCTTTGATGAGTGATATTGTAGAGACTGGGCCATCCTCATTCGAGGAAGTTGTAGAGCAACCAGTATGGGTTGATACTATGGTAGAGAAATATGATTCCATTGTCAAAAATAGTGTTTGGGAAGTGGTCCCAAGACCAACAGATAAATCAATGGTTGGTTCGAGATGGATTTACAAGGTAAAGCATGCAGAAGATGGTAGCATAGAGAAACACAAGGCCAAATTTGTGGCCAAGGGGTTCTCTCAGGTTGAGGGAATTGACTATGAGGAGACCTTTGATCCAGTAGAAAGGTACTCATCCATCAGGTTAATTCTAGCACTGTCAACACAGATGGGGTGGAAGATCCACCAGATGGATGTGAAGACAACATTCCTCAATGGAGTTATTGAGGAGGAGGTGTATATTGAGCATCCAGAGGGGTTTGATACCTTCGACAGAGAGTCACATTTGTGTAGACTCAAGTGAGTTTTGTATGGACTCAAGAAAGCACCCCATGCTTGGTATACCGGGAACGATAGATATCTCATCGGTTTTGGCTTCACCAAAAGTGAAGCAGATGAAAACATTTATCACATTGTGGTTGAAGGTAAATTATTGATTATTGTTTTATATGTCGATGAATTGATCATTACTGGTGATGAGCAACTGATCAGATCTTGCAAGGAGGACGTTGCAGGAGAGTTTGAGATGAAGGACATGGGCTTCATGCACTACCTCCTTGGATTGGAAGTATGGAAAGGTGATGGGGAACTGTTTGTCTCTCAGGGCAAGTATGCCAATTAAATATTTTATAGGTTCCACATAGACAGGTGCAAACCCATGGAGACTCCTCTAGCAGGAAACTAGAGGAAAGAGGATGCCACTTCAGGTGAAGTAGTGGAGGCTACCATTTACAGGTAGCTTGTGGGTTCAATCATGTATCTGGTGAAGACATGATCGGACATGCATTATGCAATAACCAACTTTGTCAAGAAATGATTAAGCCAACCAAACTATATTGGAAGGAAACAAAGCATGTGTTGGGATACCTCATAGGAACTACTACATTTGGTTTTGGTACATACGAACAGAGGGAGTGAAGCAACAAGGATTCACAGATGCAAATTAGGAAGGGATTCCATCAGACAAGAAGAGCACATCAGGAGGAAGTTTTAGTGTTGGGTCAACAACGGTTTCTTGGTACAATAGGAAGCAAAGATCTGTGGTACTCAAGGGATGAAAAAAAATAAATAGGAGCTTGGGAAAGCTTGAAATTGGCTAAGTGTTGGGCCAGGTTTAATCAATTAGGAAGAGGGATAGACTATATAGTTGCAGGGTGTACTCATGCTTGAGCAAGCATTTTATTTCTTCTCTATTATCTGATTAATGCAGTACAGATAGTAAGGGGTTTTGAGCAGTGTCTTTCCCCTAGATAAATATCTATGCATGTTTGATGTTTCCTTTTGCATGTCTATGATTCTTGTTTTAGATGGTGAATTAACTTCTGCAGATCAATAGAGTAGCTTCAAGTCTTGTGATTTAGTAAATTTCATGAGCAATATTGAATCTACACATTAATTTATACAAACAACTACTTTATATTACTGTGCCCCACTCTCAACTCAGTCATTTCTTTTTCAAATTATTTATATGTTACCTACCTCATGCCAACTACTTTGGCATTTTGATTGTGACTTCTCTTTGAACCCTTGGTATGACTATCAATAGTCATCTTTTCTTCTGTGAAGTCTTCTTGTCCACTTGTGAGCTATAGTAAGCTTCCTCCATCTTTGTAACAAGTCTCTCACTTGCCATCTGTACCAAGTCAACCTATTGGTATCTCCCTTCCATTGGTTCTATGCACTAGAACCATAACACCTCTACTCTTCAACTTCAAAGCTACTATGCTTCTGGACCTTCAACTGGTCACCTCTTCGCTTCCTCTTTTAAGAACTCATACTATCCTCATCTCATAAATTTAATCTATTTTTGGGGTTCTATCACAATCTCTTCTTTTTTCACAACTCTACTTGCTATATGGATGTTGTCGACTTCCTCTCTCTGTTATCTTCAAACATAAATTCCTCATGATGATAGCTAGCATACAAACATCATACTTTATCTGTACCAAATTTTTTCTTTGATTCATTCTATTGAATCTGCTCTTTACTAAACCTTCTTATGTTGATTCTGCAATTGCTTTAATATCCTTTAGCTTGGCATATTCCCGAGCCTTGTCTCATTTGAATCATCCAAATATGATTCTACAATTTTTTTCAAGCAAGAGTTTTTTGTCCTCTATATCTCTGGCTGCTTTTCTTTCTTTCGTGCTTCTCCAAACAATTTAACTTCTCCAGGGTATTATTTAAGGATTCAAATATTATGCGTATGTATAGTACTATAGGAAACTATTCTATTTTGAAAAGTCATACATATAGAATGTGGCCAAATATTCAATAAAAAACATATAATTTACTATTAAAATTGGTAAATTTTTGGCAAATATTATCCATTTAATCATATATACGTAAAAAATGGGTGAATTTTTAACCAAATGAGCAGTTTGGTTTCTCATACATTCTGAATCTAGGGGAAAAGCTCTAGGGTCACACAAAAACATCTTACTGGATAATGGTAGTGACTGTATAAATCTTCCTTGTGATCCTTTCAGAATTTTATCTACGCCGCACTATAAGAGATTGTTGCTTCTATTACGAATTAAACAATATAACCTTCGAACACACTTTCAAACCAGAATTCCACAACACATGAAACTTTGTTACTTACCACTTACAACTATCACACCTCATCCAGGGTCCACAACCTTGGTCTCTCTTGGTGATAGGTCATATTATTTTCCTTCAACTGCTAAAGCCACTCCATAAGAATATTAAGAAATTTTCCAAGGAAGGTTCTGTGAAGTTTAGTAAATACATACTTTTGCAACCATTATCCCATAATCTATCTTTTTTTCCTCAATTTATTTTGCTGTAAACACATGCTCCTTCCACTTAAACCACCAAGCATCTCTTCCTTGGTGGGATTCCATGGTTTCCACATCTCTATCATGGAACAATCCCAGTCTCGACAATGGATCCATTTTTTGGTGTGCATGATTCTAATGGACATGATATTTGTTGTGTAGTTGGCCATCAAACCCGCTTAGCATCGACCCTTTTGGCATCACCCACAAAGTGGATGAATTCTCATTTGAGATGCTATGGGGAACTGTTGGCACTAGGTTTCCGCAATCAAATGGGATTACTAGAATTTTGTGACACTGGGACTTTGACTTACAATGTGATACTTTAGACACTTATTAGCCAGATACCTAGTATTCATTTGGTACTACGCACTGCATAAGACTTCACGGGTTCTCAGTCTCATTAGTTAGCACACAGGTCATTACCTATAACAGTACTAAGGAAAAAATATATTGTCCTTCTCATTAGCCTATTCGACATCAGCAAAGCGACTTACCATTCACCACAAATATGCTTTAACATAATAAAACTACCACAAGAATATCGATTCTCAGCTATTTGATACATTAAGATACATTGGTTTGACATGCTATCATTAAACATTAAATGAACCAACATAAAATAACAGTAACAACATGTCATATTTGTACACTAATATAAAGGAGACAATCCATGGTTCCTTTCATTACTTAAAGAAAAAGGTGTAATGTGGTACAATAGAAGTCTTTCAGAACTTGGCTCACTGGCCTTCTATATTACTCAAGGAATAATACAATAACCATTATGAGACAAAAACATAATAGGCTTCATTACAAATTGTTTCCTTTACATCTTTGTTGCATAGCAGCTATAAACACAAGAAATTAACATCTAGAACTACTGAAGCAAAATACACGACCTTGAAAATTCGTTCTTCCTCTTTTGTCCCAACCCGCGAATTGTCTTAGATGAGTCCTATTCTTGATCTTAAATAGCCTCTCGATCTTAATTGACCTGCTCCACCTCTCTTTCATCTATCCTCCATGTTGGGTAATTGTCTCAAATATTTTATGACATATTCTCTCTAGTTGTCCGATGCCACTTAACCGTCTAGTCAAAACCAATGAAAATATCTACCACCAGCTTGTCACAACTCCACCAAATTCCTTCCTTTTGGTAAATATCTCCAGATTCTCCTGTGACAACATCCTTCCTCTCCTTTTCCATCATCTGCAAAACCCTAACTACCATATATATTTGTATGTGTCCTACTTGTTGAACGCTACTGCCTCCCACGCATGGTACCTCCCTGTGCCATGTATCTCTCTTCTACTCCAGTCCTAACTACTGCACACCAACTAATTCTCTACATCACTACTCTCTCTTTTGTGTGGTCACCTGCTAACACTTAGAAAAAATAAAAAATAAAAATTGGCCTCCAACACCCTAGAAAGGTAATTTGTGGTGGATCAACATATTGTTGTTGGCCCTAAATCCCTAGAAGATTCCTTTAGGACCTAAGGTTTGGGTTGTTAGTTTTAACCCCGTACAATTAGTTGTTGCAAATAGATTCTTAATAAAAATAGATAAGATGCAGTGGTGCACACACACACATTTAGCACATTGATTTTACCTTGCTAACCTAAACCATGAAAACCAAAAATATTTTTTTAATAATGTTACAATATAATATGTATATCATACATCATTCATAAACCCCCATTTCATTAAACTTGGATTATAATACAATTGTACTTCCCTAACTGTAACTAGAAAACCATGGGAGATATCATCATGTGCCACGAAACCAATAAAATTGAAAATCATGTGTCGAAAATTTCAAAAAATAGATGTTAAAAACCTTCCAATTGTTTTTTTGATTCTCCATTACCTTAAGTGAAACCCTCACTATGCTTAGTGCATAAAAATTGCATGCGAGGATAATTATGCAAACAATATAATAGATACTCAACATTGTCCCGTTTGTTTTTTTTGCATACAAGGGTCCATAGGAGTACACAATCAACAATCTAGGGCAACAATGCCCAATACTATTTCTCTGCACCAAGATAACTTCTGAGTGCTCAAAAAATTTGTAAAATAATTTGTAATGTGTTTCAATGTGTTCACATTTACTAGTAGTTCCTTCTTGTCTTCAACCATGTCTCTCACAAAGTGATATTGAACATCAATATGATTTATTTTAGAATGATAATATATGCTTGTTTCCAAGAATATTAAACTCTAACTATAGAATATATCCTTACATCTTCTTGTACCAACCTAATTCTTGAACACAACCTTTATCAACCATACTAATTCCTTTCCTACATGAGTGGCTACTATGTATTGAACTTTTGTAGTTGAGAATGCCACTACATATTATCTCTTGCTCATCCAATTGATTTCTTCTCCAAATAGTTTAAATACATACCCACATATATATCTTTTGTGATCTAGATCTCCAACACAATTTACATCAACAAATCCATGTATGTCAAACACTCTATCCTAATCCATAAACTTCCATGGATATTCCACTAGACAGTTCGTCAAACATATCTACTAAAGTATATTTGAAAATATGAAATCTACACTAGGAGGGTTAATTTTATTAGATTTTTATTTGTTAATTACTGTGGTATGATTATGTATGTAATATATAGAATATGGAAAATATAGAACAATGAAAAAAATCTCACAAATCACAATGAATAAACGATGTGATTTGGGAAACCCTTATGGGAGAAAACCAAGCTAGAAGGAGAGACTTCTCTACTCTCTCTTTCTATGAATGGAAATGGAAATGGATACAAGTGCAAAGGAGTGAGACATATGGCCCATGGGATACTACAATACACAAGTCCTCTATGTTTTCTATCTCTCTCTCTCTCTTTATCCATGTTATGCTCTTAACCTGCAAAATAATACCCAGATACAGAATATGCGAAGAAAAGATACCCAGAACACAGAATAGCAATGATTTTATTATTCAAAGAGCAATGTTCACATGCCTCTTCGAGGGGGCAACCTCCAATAGAGCAGAGCTCGATTACAAAATAAGACACGATGCTCCTCAGAGGGAGTCTCTATCCTTTATATATGACTCATACATGCAATACCACGGGCCAATACCGTGGGTTTTATTAATACCATCTATCTAATACTACGGCCCATTTGCAACTAACTGTGGTCCCGTCATTAATTGCGGGTTAACCACTTACAAATATTAATATGGGCTTTATTGACTCTTGACTATGACGTGATCCCATGACATAAATAAGGGGGTTAGGGTGGGACCCTAACATGCCCTCCCCCTTAAGACTAGCCTTGTCCTCAAGGCTGAAGCTGCGGAAACTGCTGAAGAATAGTGGCTAGTTCCCAAGTTGCATCTTCCAGAGAGGTGTCTTTCCATTTGACGAGGACTTCCTTAATCATGCGGCCGCGCAGGTGCTTGTCTCGTGTGTCTAGAACCTGTTCGGGTTGAAGCCAGATTGACCCTTCTTCGTCCAATTCAGGTAGATTGGTTTGAACTCGGCAATTGTTCCCAATCACTTTCTTGAGGCACGATACATGGAAAACTGGATGGATTTTTTCCGTAGGTGGAAAAGCCAACTTGTAAACCACTTCTCCAATGCGCTGAAGTACTTGGTATGGTCCGTAGAATTTTGGAGAGAGCTTTTGACAACCCTTGTCTTTGAGTGATGTTTGCTTATATGGTTGCAGCCTCAAAAAGACCTGATCCCCTTCTTGAAATTGGCGCTCTGAGCGATGTTGGTCGGCCTGTTGCTTCATGCGGTTCTGAGCTTGATGAAGATTCTCGCGAAGATGGGCGAGCATGGTTGCGCGGTGTTGTAGGAGTTGATCCACTGCTTGTACTTTGGAGCACCCCTTGAGATAAGAAGTAGGGGAAGGCGGAAGTTGACCATAGACTGCTTCATAGGGAGTCATTTTGGTGGTGGCATGATAGTTGGTGTTATACCGCCATTCAGCCAGAGGTAACCACTGTGCCCAAAGGTGTTGCTTTTCTGAAGTGAAACACCTAAGGTAGGTTTCTAGACATTTGTTGACGGCTTCAGTTTGACCATCTGTTTGCGGATGATATGAAGTACTGAGTTTGTGTTGAGTGCCTTGTATCTGAAGAGTTCCTGCCAAAAGTTGCTGGTGAAGATCGGGTCGCGGTCGGACACTATAGAAGTGGGCATGCCATGTAATTTGAAGATCTGATCCATGAAAGATTGAGCAACCAAAGTTGGTGTAAACGGGTGGGGTAGGGCGCAGAAATGAGCATACTTCGACAGTCGGTCCACAACCACCATGATGACTGACTTGTTCCCTGACTTTGGAAGACCTGTAATGAAATCCATAGAAACCTCCATCCAAATTGATGCCGGAATAGGCAATGGTTGTAATGTGCCTGGTGTGTTGACGGTTTCCCCTTTGTGGCGTTGACAGACCTCACATTCTGCTACGAAAGTAAGGATGTCCTTTTTCATGCCTGTCCAAAAGAATGATCTTTTGGTGCGAGCATACGTCTTCTGAAAGCCCGAATGTCCTGCAATGGGAGATGAGTGCAATTCTGCCAAAGTGCAACTTTTGAGGTGGATGTTGGTGATATTACGACTCTGTCCTTGTAGCGAAGAATATCATTCTGCCACGAGTAGCCCTTGCTGGAATTAGGATCGACCTGCAATTGAGAAATGAGTTGGGAGAGCCCTGGGTGTGAAAACCATTCCCTGCGAGCCTCTTCAATCCAGTCTGGAATGGGAAGGGAAATTGCGAGCAGAGTACTTTCCTCCTCAAATTGGCGCGATAATGCATCTGCTACACTGTTGTCTTTCCCTTTCTTGTAAATGATCTCATAATCATATTCCAGCATTTTGGCTAACCATTTATTTTGTTGTGGGGAGGATAGGCATTTCTCCAAAAAATATTTAAGACTGTGATGATCTGTGCGGATTTGGAAACGTCGCCCCAATAAGTAAGGTCACCAGGTCTCGACTGCATGTAAGATGGCCATCATTTCCTTCTCGTAGGTAGATTGGCCCAAATTCCTCCCACTGAGTTGTTGGCTTGTGAAGGCCAATGGTCTCCCTTCCTGCATTAAGACCGCTCCAATACCTGTACCCGAAGCATCACATTCAATGACAAAGGATTTGGTGAAGTTAGGTAATTCTAAGACTGGAGTGGAACACATGGCGTTTTTGAGAGCGGTAAATGCCTATTGTGCTTCCTCGTTCCAGAAGAAGGAATTTTTCTTTAGGAGTTGAGTGAGGGGCTTCGCTATGCGGCCATAGTTGCGGACAAATTTACGATAATAGCCTGTGAGACCCAAAAATCCTCTCAAGCTCTCCAAGGTCTTAGGTTGAGGCCATTCTTGCATTGCCTGGATCTTTTTGGGGTCCACCTTGACACCTTCACGCCCCACAAGGTGGCCCAAATACTCAACTTCTTCCATGCCA
This sequence comes from Pinus tabuliformis, assembly GCA_031772625.1. Lineage (NCBI taxonomy): Eukaryota > Viridiplantae > Streptophyta > Pinopsida > Pinales > Pinaceae > Pinus > Pinus tabuliformis. The sequence goes on from CM062808.1 coordinate 716,689,062, forward strand.
AACGAACACTTAGACATCTTGACAAATAATTTATGCTTGCGGAGCAGTTGCAAGAGTAGATCTACATGCTGAAGATGTGCCGCCCAAGTGCCACTATAGATGAGAATGCCATCGAAGAAGACAAGGACAAATTTTCTGAGATATGGTTTGAGGATGTGATTCATAAGACTCTGAAAAGTAGAAAGGGCATTACAGAGACCAAATGGCATGACTAGGAACTCATAATGGCCTTCATGAGTTCTGAAAGCTGTCTTGGGAATGTCGACTTCCTTCATGCGAATTTGGTGGTAGCCGGAGTGAAGATCCAACTTAGTGAAGAATTGAGCCCCATTGAGTTCGTCCAGCAAATCGTCAACCACCGGGATAGGAAATTTATCTTTGACTGTCAACTTGTTGAGGGCCCTGAAGTCGGGACACATCCGCCACTCCTCATCTTTCTTGAGGACCATGACCACTGGGGATGAATAAGGACTAATGCTGGGACGAATGACACCTGCTTCCAACAATTCCTTGATGATTTTTTCTATTTCATTCTTTTGGGTGAACGGATATCTGTATGGCCGCACATTTGGGGGTTGGGCCCCTGGAACCAAGGTGATGCTATGATCATGTTCCCCTCGTGAGGGTGGAAGCTCATGAGGCTTGTCAAAGACCGTCCGATGGTTATTTAAAATCTGCTGCATCTCAGGATGAATTGGCAGAGACATGGTTTCGATTACCTGGATGGCATTAAATTGAGCTACCACTCCATGATGGCCCTTTTTTAACAATTTTTCCATCCTATGCGAGCTGATGATAGAGGGGGCTCCCGCCTGGAGTCCACGGAGGGTATGTGTGGAGTTGTTCTGCTTAAAACTCATATATAACTCCTGGAAATCCATTGTGATTGGCCCAAGAGTGCGGAGCCATTCAGCGCCTAGGACAATGTCGCAACCCCCCATGTGTATGGAAAACATGTGGGTTTTCAACTGATAATTCCCCATCTGAAGTTTGACATTTTCACAGCGGCCTTCACATTTCATTGTGCCCCCATCTGCAATTTGGACTTGGAAGTTAGAAACTGCCCGTACAAAACAATGCGCTGCTTCGGCGATTTTTTGATGGATGAAATTATGGGTACTTCCATTATCAATCAAGACTACTACTGGGCGATGTTTAAGAAAACCCCTGATTTTGAGAGTTTGAGGGGAAGAAATTCCTGCCAACGCATTTAGCGAAATAACTGGTTCGTCAGATACAATCTCCTTTTGGTTGTCTTCTTCGATCGTCTCTGTTTCCTCAAGTGGTGGATATTCCTCGGTGGAGCTATATTCAGTGGCATCTATTTGAAAAAACTTGGGCTCCTTGCATTTATGACCCGGGGAATATTTTTCATCACATTAGTAACATAGTCCTTGCTTCCTTCTTTCGGCCATTTCCGCAGGTGACACCTTTTGAACCTTAAGTGTCTGAGTCGTGTTGGGAGCATGTGGGGGACGACCTTTAGCGGGGAAGTTGGGGCGGCTGGATTGGGCTGTTAATGCACGTTCCACCTTACGAGCTACCTGGCAAGCCTCTGTCCACGTGGGAGGGTGGTGGAGTAGAACTTGAGCTTTGATGGCTTCTTTAAGACCACTGATAAAACATTCCATGTAGAACTCATCTGTGAGACCCTTAGTGCAGAAGGCTAAGGCTTCAAAAGTGGTAATATATTCATCCACTGTACCCGTCTGTCGGAGCTTAGTGAGACGCCCCAAAAAAGAGTCTTCCTGTTCAAAGCGATTTTGAAGAGCTTTGGTAAATTGGGCCCAATTCTGAAAAGCTCCATTGCAACGCTGATGCCATTCCCCCCATTGCCATCGTTTATTGTCCAAGTACATAGTCCCCATCATAAGCTTAGTCCCCTCATCTAGGATATGATTCAATTGGAAATACTGCTCCATTTGTGCTAGCCATGCGGACGTGTGAGAACCGTCAAATTTATGCATATCCAACTTGGGAGGTCGCTGACTGGGTGGTGGATGGGTGTGCCAAACGTGAGGAGAGTGGCTAGACTCACCCTCATGGTATTCATGGCCCTTATACGCCGCCTCGTGGGCGGGCTCCTTGCCCTTCGAGAGTGCTAGCTGTACTTGGAGACTTATTCCGCGAATCTCAGCTTCGATGTTGTCCATCTTAGTTTGGATGGAGGTCATAATGTCTTCAATTTTGTCCATCCTTTCATTGGCCATCGCTTGAGCGCGAGTTTCTACCATACACCAACCTGATGAAAAATTGGGACCGCCTAATTTTTTTTTTCTAATAAATTGAATGGTACCACCTTGCTCAGCTCGTCGTCCTGATTCTGATGGGCTAGATCACCAATAAGCGCCTTGGAAGATCTCAGACTCGTTTTTTTTGGAAAACTCCTAACGGAGTTTTACTCCTTGATCAATACTGCAGTCGCCAAATCCTCAAAATGTCAATGCTGCCAAAAGTCCTGTGAAAACTATTCCCCTGTATAGGAACCCTGCACAACAACTCCGATCTGGTGGATCTGAGAGATCTGAATGGTGGAACAATTGCTGCTGCGGATCTGATGGAGCTGCGAGACTGATGTCTGCTGCTGCAGCACGTCTTTGCACACGCGGATCTGATGTGTGATCCCCGATAGAAAAAGGAACTATGGTCTAGAGGAGTGTCAGGTGCTACAGATCGCAATATACATAAGGGTCTGACAGTAGTACTCGGCCCAATGTTTCAGGGCTCTAACTAAGGAGGATCGACCGTACCCTTAGCCATACAACCTGACTACCCTATCGTACGGGCGAGTAATCTCTCCGAGTGCTGTTCTCGGTGTACTGTAGCCACAAGACGGCCGAAGGTTTATCTATGGCGAGGTTTCAGGGGAGCCTAGGGGGCTTCCTATATACCAAGAGGGTACATGGAAGACAGTCCGTGCGCGGTTCTGTCTAATGCGCTACTACTCGAAGGGGTACCCATAGGGGTTACAAGGGAGTCCAACAGACGTGACCACCTCTTGTATTTCCTGCGTGCATGCCTCCCCAAATCCGCAGGTTTATGCGCTTAACGACAGATCCCGTGGTTTAAAGACGCCGGAACACGTCTCTAGCCAAAATTTTTTTTTGCTAAAAATTGGAGATCCCACCGAGCCCTGGAAAGTGCTCTGATACCACTTGTTATCCTCTTAACCTGCAAAATAATACCCAGATACAGAATATGCGAAGAAACGATACCCAGAACACAGAATATGCGAAGAAAAGATACCCAGAACACAGAATAGCAATGATTTTATTATTCAAAGAGCAATGTTCACATGCCTCTTCGAGGGGGCAACCTCCAATAGAGCAGAGCTCGATTACAAAATAAGACACGATGCTCCTCACAGGGAGTCTCTATCCTTTATATATGACTCATACATGCAATGCCACGGGCCAATACCGTGGGTTTTATTAATACCATCTATCTAATACTACGACCCATTTGCAACTAACTGTGGTCCCGTCATTAATTGCGGGTTAACCACTTACAAATATTAATATGGGCTTTATTGACTCTTGACTATGACGTGATCCCATGACATAAATAAGGGGGTTAGGGTGGGACCCTAACAATCCACTCTTAGCTACTATGTTCATCTATGAAAAAAATGAACTTCAATGGAATGGAACCCCTTTCCCTCCTAGTGGCTCGATTATAACACATCTTGATATACTATTTGTGGTCTAGTTTGACTGCTTCAACTCTTAACTAGAGTTACAATGTTGACTCTTCTAGAGTATTCCACATTATGTTCACATATATAGGCCCTTTTCCATTAATAATGGGGGTTGACATGGCATCCTCTTGAATCATGGTGGTTAGGACATGAATGTCAATGCTTAGGTGGCATAACTTTTGCATATATATGGACTTCATTTGTGGTATTTATTTCATTGTTGGAAAGGTATTTGAGTGTAGAATAATTATTGTTGGTTCATCACTTAGGATATGCCCCCAAAAATATGTTTAATGCTATAACTACGTCTGAAAGGTTTCAGAACCGAATTCACCAAACTAGGACCCGCTAGTAAAAACGGTCATGTGAGTTGATTCCTCCAATATCTTCACTTTAAAAGAATCAATATGGATGGAAAATAATATAGTGATCCAATTTGTATCATGTCCACTCCTATTCTTCTTTGGTCACATAATTTATAACCAATAATGCCACACAATACTTGAAAACCCTCATTACATTGCTACCCAATGCTCCTTCCTTCGTTTTGACATATACTTGCTTAATGCTCACATTTCTTGTGCATTACCTACTCTAGTAAAAAATATTACATACATAAAGTTGCAAATCACATTAGCATACAAAACATAGGGCATGCATTATTCCTCTTCTTATGGCTTGGGACACTAATCTGTAGAAAAATTTACACCTATAAGAGTATGAACATTTACTAGTTTACATTCCTACATACTAAAACTTTGCACTATTGCCTTGGCATACTTCCTCTAATTTTAGTTCTCCATTTTCTCGATCTTTTTTTTCTTAAATTTCCACCCCCAAAATGAAATTTGTAGCACCGAGATTCTTCATATCAAATTTAGAGGAAATTTGATATTTATATCCTGGATGGTTTCTTGTCATTTCCAACTAGGAACATGTCATCCACATACAATACCAAATAAATAAGAAAATCACCAACTAATTTGAAATACACATAGTGATCTACTTTTATCCCTCTGAAGCCAAGTTAAAATATATAACTATCAAATTTTTGATACAACATCCTTGGTAATTTATTTAACCCATATATGAAATTTTTTAGCCTACATACCAACTCCTTTTTTCCCTTCCTTATAAATCCTTCTAGATACTTCAGGTAGATTTATTCTTCCAGATCTCCATGTAGGAATGATATCTTCATGTCCATTTGTTCCACTTCAAAATATAAAAAAATTGACAATAGATAAAATAAATATAATAGAAGTTAACATGACAACAAGACAAAATTTCTCACAAAATTCAATTCTCTTTATCCGAGAATAACCTTTTTCTAATAATTAAGCTTTGTATTTCTCCACTTTTCTTTCTACATTCAACTTCTTCTTAAACACCCATTTATTGTGAATGGGATTTCTTCTCACTGGTGACTCCACTAGATCCCAAGCCTCATTCTTGTTCAAGGCTCCTGTTTCATCAACTGTATCCCTTTTTCATAGTTTTCCATCCTTAAATCCACTGCATCCTTAACAATTCGAGTATCATCGTCAATAATAAATGAAGCAAAATTAAAATGGAAATTAAGTGGAGTATACATTTTTGTTTCCTTCTTTCTTGAATTGATCTCTTCAATACTAGAGTATATGACTTTCCTTCTTTCAATTTTTGTTCTTTTGTAGAGTTTGATTCATCATCATTCAATTCAAACTCTATCTTCTCTAGTTCTTTATCCCTTTGTAGGACTTCCTATTTGACAACATCTTTGATTTCTCTAAATACCACATCTTGACTACACAAAACCTTCTAAGTTTCTATATTCCAAATCTTATAACCTTTCATACCATATTTATGTCCATTAAAGATACACTTTTTGGCTTTATTATCTAGCTTACTCCTATTTTCCTTTTGAACGTGTACATAAGCATCACATCCAAATACCCTAATATGTTTAAGAAATTATTTTTTACTAGTCCACACCTTACATGGAGTATTTTTATCCATTGTTGATGATAGTGATTTATTTATAAGGTAATGTGTAATGATCACTATCTCTACCAAGAATTCATGTCCTAATCTAGCACCAATGAGCATGCTCCTTGTTTTTTTCGTCAGTGTCCCATTCATGTTTTCTGCATCCCCATTCTGTTGAGGTGCATATGGTGTGTTCTTCTCCCTTTTTATATTGTATTTTCTATATAATTTCTCAAACTCATTCCCATAAAATTCCCCAACATTTTTTTTATCTTCAACCTTTATTTTCTTCTTTTTTTTAGTTTCCATAAGATCATTAAACTCTCTAATATTTTTCAAAGACTTCATTTTTCTTCCTAAGGAAATAAATCCATGCATTAGTTGAGAAATGAGACATAGTATACATATTTTCTAGTGATGGATCCAACATAGGTCCAAACAAATCACTATGCACCAACTATAATATTCCCTTTTCCCTTGTAGCACTAGAGGATAGTCTTACTCAATTATTTTTCTAATATAAGAAATGTTCTTATAAATCAAAATCCAAAGATAACTAGACATGCCTTTAACCATACCATTACCATGTAGTATTATAAGGCTCATCTCATCAATATGCCCCTGTCTTTGATGCCACAACAAAGTATTTTCTCTAGAGATTATAAGATTTTTTTATTAGTTTTCTCCACTCTTAAGAACAGTGCAACTATTGCACTTGTAAGTAATAGTTCTTCCTATAATCTTATACAAAGTTCAAATTCGAATTCCTCTCAACAATACCATTTCTCCTTAAAGCATCCTATAAGTTTCCTTTCCGAACACTGTTTTTACACATGCATTGTTGATTTTTCCACACCACTCAAGAATCAAGTTTGAGTCTAAGATCACGATCACAAACACACTCAAATGCCACAACACTACTATTTTGCACAATGAAAAATACACAATAGTGAATCAACTAGTACACAAGAATTTTTTTCCAACCCAACACTTGTTATATTATAAATCTTTAATACAAAAATATAAGGGCTTACATACCACGGATCATGGCCCTTACAATGAGCCCTGATATAAGGTAACAACTAGGGCTTGGTATCAACAACTATGATGACCAATCTACCCTGAAAAAATTACACTTTACCTACTATTTTATGTAGTGCTTCAACATCCCTTTCAGTCCATGTACCTTGAACACATCTAGCAGGTCTTTTTCCTCCTCTTCTATTGATAACACAACTTATGCTACCTCACAAAGTGTGCATCTCCAACTCAACAATATACAACTATCAACCCTCCTGCCACTCCAAGAGTGGATGAACTTTGGAAAACACTAATTTTCTCACTAGCTACTCCTTTGCTTCCTCAAATATACCAGCACATAGGTTCTTCACCACTACCTAATTCTTGCCTCTCTACTAATCCAAAGATGATAGTTTGTAGGGCTTGGAGGCCGCCCTCTTATCACTGAGGTTGACCTTCTGCAACTCACTGAACTAGGGCACAATAACCATCCCTCTTATCATCAATCCTCCACGCTTGAGGTCAATGAACTAGAGCCCAACCAACTTGCCCTATTAATGATTGAAATATCTCCCTTATCCATTGTAATGACGATTTCCAAGAAACCACTAACATGCATCCAATGCATTGTACATAAGCTTCTATAATACTTTCCGAACTGGACCTACCATCCCTTAGCAATACATCAACATGGAAAGACACACACACACCTCAAACAATTATCTTCTTTTGCCTTCCTAGGTCTTGGTCTTGTAGTATAAACCTGGGATTTTTTGGCCCTGGTTAGGGCACTTGTAAAACCCACATCAACCCTAAACTTGGCCTCAAAACTCCTAAAACAACTGCACAAATCCTCCTCTACAAACCCTATTCTTCTGCACTACTACTCTAGGGTGATGCGGCCTTAGTCCAACTCCTTGCTAGGGCTCTTGGCCTTCCAAAGTAGTGTCACATCGCACATGCAATACTCAGAAATTATAACCTATGGCATGTACACAAATAATTACCATGGTCTTATTCCCATAATTGCCACTCAAATTCATCCAACAACCACCTAACTCAACCTCTTCCGAAAACATAGAAAAGATGCCCAACAACTCATCCTTCCTTTACTTGGAACAATTCCTATAGGCTCGTGGTTACCTCAAATGTCTTTCTCCAATGATGTTTGCACTTGTATGGTGTGTCGAGTAAGTATCACTTGTCTCCTTTTTATAAAGATGTCGGTGGGATTCCCTTAGTCACCAAGGCTAATCTCATTTCACCAAGCTGACCTTAACAAATTGTTGAATCTCCATAAAATCATAAGACAAAAATTATTTTCATCCAACCAATTCCACCTCATTTATTCCTTAGGTTCCCCTTAGCTCCTTAAGGGTGCCCCAGATGCCTTCAATGACCAAACCATCAAATTTCCACTTGGTTGCGCGTCCACAATTTCTTACAAAAATAAAACTTATGACCAATCTTGGGAGTGTAGAGAAATAAGGAGTGTTCTAATCCTCCCATCCATGAGGTTCTACTTGAATTTGCCTTGTCCTATGATTTTTTTTGTTGAGTCTTATCTTAGGTAAGCATCACTATTGTCATAACTTTCATTCTTATAAAACCAATCCCTCTGAGGAGTCATATTAAAAGATGAAATTGACTTGACCAACCATGACTCATGATCTACATGTGTGCATGAGGATACAAAATAAACACCCCCTACTTCCTTTGAGGATGAATTTTCTTCTATAGAAAGAGTATCATTAGATCATTTTCCTCTCTCGACACTTTTGGATCTACATTGTTTCTTGTAATGCTCTTCTTTTCCACATATCTAGCATAGCTTTACAATTTTTCTTAGGGAGTTAGATATTCCTTTAGAATTAGATCTCCCACTTGAGGACTTATTTTTATTTATATATTGGGAGAATCCTTTTACAAATAAGGCATCTACTTTTGAATTTTCATGTTTTTCCATCTCATCTCCTCTAATACCAACGATGAGACTATTAATCAAAACTTGCATTTTCACTACTGCTTATGGCAATAACTAAACTATCCCACGAGTATAGTACATAATAGAATAGGTTGATACACTTATATTCATATAAAATATTAATATCAACAAATAATAGTTGATTTAACAAAGACTTGAAGGTATTTATATGCTTTGTGATCGAGTCTCCATCCTTCAACCTCAGGTTATACAACTTATTTTGTAGGAACAATTCATTGAATAAGGACTTGCAATGATACAAAGCCCCTAACTTATTACATAATACCTTAATTGTAGCTTCTCTTGAACATTTAATAACATTGAATCTAAGAGACACAATTGTATTGTGCTCTTTTCCTTCTAATCCAACTTGGTCTAGTCTTTTGTTGACATCCTTATCAGTATAGTACATGGATCCATATGTATCCATTGATCTTTCTCCACCAAAAATTCTTCCGTTTTGAGATTTAATATCTCAAAACACCACCCAATTAATTTATTGATATCTATCTTTGAACTACTTTCCATTTCGTTCCACCACAAGAATTGCTCCCACACATCTCCCATTATAACAAGGTTTTCCACAAGCCTGAGCCAAAAAAACTTAGCTACAAAGGCATCCCCTTGAACCCAAATTTATTTGATACCAAATGTTGATTTTAACCTTATATAATTAATTGTTGTAGATATATTATTAATAAAATAATAAAATATTCAATGACATGTGCGTGCGTGTACATACACACATACACACTTTTAACATTGATATTTTATCCTAGAAACCATAAAGATGTTTCATTTGAGGCATTATTCATGGCTCTATATGCTTAAAATAGTTCTTTAGGATCTAATGCATGACCTTCTTCCCTATATCATTTTCATGATCCTATAACATGTACCTATTTCTCACTACCACCTAGTGTCACTAACATATCCAACCATATTCCATGATACTCTTATGATGCTATGTGTGGTTGATTGAGGAATTCCTTTTGGCCCTAGAATGCTAGAAGCTTCCTTTAGGGCCACAAGTTCATATTTCCTATTCTTACTATCCAAGACCTTTAAATCCATATCAAGTGCTAAAAATTCTAGTAGTACCTATTGTTTAGTCAATTTAGTTGTTGTCTAAATTGCTATCATAAATTGTCAACCAGGGGCTCGTAAGCTGATGAAGTGAAGGTGTACTATATGTACAAAAGCAACCTCTTAGATCTTTTTGTCGTTTGGGGGTGTTACTTGTGGTCAATCTATCTTCCTAAGATGGAATGGAGGTTTTATAAACAGATGAGTGATAGTGTGTGTAAGGTGATTTCTAAATGAGTGAGTGTGTGTTGCTAGTGGTTTCTAACTACCTTCTAAGCTTTGCAAAAAGAAAAGAGATTGAAAGAAATAACTTGAAATGAACTGAAAGCAAAGAACCACTTTCTAATGGCACTAGTCACTACTCATGCTGCTGCAAATAAAAAGGTAAGAAAAACCACTTTAAAGACCAATGATAATGTTCATCTCTTCCTAACACTCTGCTTCCAACATATAGTACTATGTAAAACATGATTAAGAAGTAGTTAGAGATAAGTCTAAAAAGTGATAAAGCTCTAAATGACAAATTATAACACCACTGTGCCTTTCTCCAGCATTCTGCTTCCAACATACATTGTTATGTGTAACAAGTGAAGAAAGAGTTAGTGATATAAGCCAAAACTACTCAAAGCAAGCTGTAATTTATTAGTATTCTGATCTCTTAAAGATGAACAACTTATTGATAAGGAGACCATCAATATGTTAGCATACAGCTTGAGAAACTAAACTAGAAATTAAGCTAGAAAAACAGAGTAAAGGCAGCAACTATGAATATGACAACTGAAAATACCATCAGAGATAAAGCAAATACAACAAAGACACACAATCCCGGGCTAATACCTGCAGAAAACAATCCTGATCAGTCAAAGTAAATGCTGGAAATGAAATGACAGCGAAAGTAAATCAAAACTGTACATGTTTTAAAGAAAAGGAAAATTGCTGAATTCGAAAGAAGGAAATGGCAAGAACATGAAGATAAAGTTACTATACAAAGGCTGTTATGAATGGGGGCCCTCCATCCACAAAACCCAAGGAAAGATCAACTACTTGAAGTCAAAACAGCTCAGTCTTCTATTAACTCATATGCAGAAATTACAGTAAAAAGTGCTGAAACAGCAGCTTCAAAACAGAGTTTCTGGATACGCTAAAATTGCAGCAATTACATAAACAAAATAACTAAAGACTAATCCTTAAGCGTACGTAGACGCTGTATTTATAGGCGTATGAACAACTGCCTACTGCGTAAAACATGAAATGAGAAATTAACTAATCAGTCATGCTAATTAAATGGTTCAGCAACACGTAAACAGGTCCGTGTGCTTTTCTGGAGGGTACGGTCGTCATGGAGGTTGAATCCAAGGTTGGATCCTGTCTCCCATAACCTGCGTATCGTGGAGGAATCGCCATCTGGAGTGACGTGACCTTTCAGCTTACGCAGCACCGTTTGAGCTGGCTCTGTTGACCGAAGTTTGATCCACGTTGACCGGAGGTGTGCGTGGCATTGCTGACTGAACCAATAACATAGGAACCTTTAACACCTTCATTCCCACGTGCCCATGTGATTCGTTTTGAAAAATGACACGTGGAACATAGAGATCAATGAAAAGGCTGCGGAATGACCAGATAGTTGCGGAATTGCTGAATGGCTGCGGAATTGCCAGACAGCTGCGGAATCTCTGTGCATATGTCAAAAATCTAGACAAACAGTCAAACATTAGCAAAGTTAACTAATCATGCTTAAAGACATCAAATGTAATGATCTGGGTAGGTTTATGAGGAAAATAGGGCAAAAGAGAGGGATAAATGAGGAAAAGCTGTAGGTAATGATGGATAATTAGGTGCAAGTTAGAGGCTCTACATACCCCCACTACGAGGGTGTTTCATGTCCTCATGCAATGAAAACATTGTTTAATCTACCTGCTGAGATGCCTCTGCTAAGACATCTAGTCTTCTCCTCTTCCTCTGTGTAGCCACATTGACTCTTGGTTTCCTCACCAAGCATCTGAATTTTAGATTGACCAAAGCTCCGCTTAGCTTCCTGCATTTCTTCTTTAACTTTCTGTTTTTCCTTTGCCAAAGGCCTAGATGAAGCATGGTATTATCGTGGATCATCTTGTCTACCTTAGCTTGCTCCTTCAATTTTTCATTCTCTTGTATGATGTGGCGATTTAAAACTTCAAGCTCAAAATTTTCCTGTTTGAGTGAGTGAATTTGCTGCTCAAGAGGTAGAACAGTGCTTGGACCAGCAGCAGCTTGTTCTAACGTCTCCAGGTAATTATAAACCTTCTGCTGATCTGGGTCAATCTCTGGTGACCTCTTTGGACTAGGCTCATGCTCAAATTCAGGTTCATGCTCAAAAGGACTTTTTTCAAAGTCAAGTCTTGTAGCAACCTTTTCAGGTGTGCTCAAGTCAATGATGAGTGACTTTTTATCCTTTGTGGCCCCCATTTTGCCTTGTAGCCTGCTGCTCCTTCTCATGGTGGTGATGCTCTGTTTTTACTTTTGTTGCTTTTGCTTTTGTTTTTGCATCTTCTTGGAAAGGGCAGCCTCATGAAGTTGGGCCAATCTATGTGCTAATGGCTGAGTGTCCTCTTCACTGGAATTTTCAGGAGTAAGGTAGGTTTCTTGGGCTATAGCTTTTCCTTTATCTTTCTTTTGTCTCTTCCTACTCTCCTTTTTCTTTTGAGCAGCCTCTTGGACAATTTCTTGCAGGGTTTCTGTAATGATTTCTTGGGCTGTTTGGTCAATGTCTACAGCAGGCTCAGGGTCATTTTCTTCTTCAGAATGATGTGCAGCAATTTCTTCTTCAACAAGGTCTTGGACAGTTTCTTCTTGGACAACAGTTTCTGGGGTAATTTCCTCTGTTCTTTTCCTTCTACTCTTTTTAGGCACTTGAGGTGAACCACCAGAGGCTTCCCCTATCTCTTGGAAATGATTTCTTACAAGAAATCTTTCCCATGTGTCTCTTTTTTCTTTCAATTGTTCTTCAACTAGTATCTTGACAAGCCCATGATGGTACAAATGTGGCTCAATGTTTCTTGGGTTTCTTTGGACTATTGAGCACATTTTTCTAAGGCTTGAGAGTAAAAAGTATGGAAGGTTAATGTCATGCTCTCCTAAGAAATGCATCATAACTTTGGCATGATAGACATACAAAACTCCAAATCTTCCTTCACATGTAAAGAATTTCTGTATTAACAGAAGCAAAGTTGTCCATTCTTCTTTGACAAGACTAACAGGGATTCCCTTTGTAAAAATGCTAGTGTCCATACCTGGATTTTTCAGAATTTGCTTCCATTGCTGGTCTTGTACTGATTGGTTTTTGAACCATCTCTCCCCAGTTTGTGGTAGTGAAGTGGCCTGTGCCAAACTGCTTTCGGTGACTGTAAATTTCAGATCTCCTATCTCCACTTGGTTGTCTTTGTCTCTGAAAGAACATGCAAAAGCCTTTGTGACCTCTCTATGATAACCCTTGAATTTTTGGATGCACTGGAGCCAATTTGCCTTCTGCAAAGCATCTTTGACTTGGGGATATCCTTCCAGAAATTTAGAGCCCTCTAGCTCTGCCCTCAAAAGTTTACCCATCAGCTCTGTTTTAATTCTTTGGAAAAAGGGTTATACGGCTTCAATAGTGGCTTCAACACAATAGATTTACGGCTTCAACACAACAGCCGTAATGCAATCACAACAGTGGTCAAAGTTTAGCAGAGGGGAAAAACAGAGTATGGTTACGGTGGCAGAGTAGTGAATAAGGCAGAGCAATGGAAAACAAGGGAAATGCGGAAGTGAATCAACAGCGTGAATGAGATTATGCGTAGGAGGGTTATGAATAATGGGAAGAAACGGTTAAGTCCCTTAGACATCGGTCATGAGTGTACATTTGGCTGCGGAATCATAACGCAGAGAGCCGTAGTACAATTGTCTACGTCACTCAGGTACAGGAATTTAAATGGAAGAGCAGCCGTGCTTGAGTTTTAAAAATCGTGATGAATAGGGACTATCAAGGTTGAGGGATACGTGGATTTCCGGTCGAGTAATGGAAAGGACTGGTAATCATTACATTAAATGGCTGAAAACACAATCCGTAAACCATGCAAAATGTTATAACCGTAAGTTTAGAAATTAGCTCATACCTCATGTATCCGCGCTTTGATTCCTTTTGCTCATCTGTGCTAACCTTTCATTGCTTATTGCTGCTACATGACCTTTTTTCAATTTTTGCTGATGACTTTTGGACTGCAGATTCCTTCCTAAACAGACTGTGTTTTTTTTATACAGGTGCAGAAAGTGTATCGGCTGCGGAATTGTGATGTTGGCTGCGGAATTGCTCCTCAGCTGCGGAAACTGCAGTGATACCCTTCTGTCTGCACAAAACAACTTTAGCTGTGTGAAATAAATCTGACAATGACTTTATTGGTGAGATGGAATGTAATGGATGGATGGATGGAAAGAAATGAGGTGGAGTGAGAATGATTGGATGAATGAGATGGTGAATGAAATGGATGAAATAATGAAATGAGATGGAACAAGGAAAAGAGGGATTTTTTTTTTTTTGGAAAATGTGAGGTGTCAGGTGACCCTGATTTTCACCTCAGATTTTCTGCATAGGACTGCCAATCAGAGACTGGTTTTCAGGCCTATACTTTTATTTTTTCTCTTCTTTTTTTTTTTTTTTTCAAAAACCAAAGATTAGGCTGATGGAGGAGAAGAATCCTTCTCCACCAACCTGATTGCAGAATCTTCTTTAAACAGCTTGACAAATTCCTCTTTTGAGAGTGGCTTTTGGTAGATCTTCAAGCGATGGCCATTCACAATAAGAGGAGTATGAAATTCATCAATAGTTTTCACTCGAACTGCTCCATTACTAAAGACTTCATCAACCTCATATGGCCCAAGCCAATGAGTTTGAAATTTTCCTTTGAAGTCTTTAAACTTTGAATCAAACAATAGAGCCCAATCTCCTTTCTGAAACTTTCTTTCTTTGATGTGACGATCATTCCATTTAGTTCTTTGGTGCTGAACTAGATCGGTCCTTAGAATTGCATCTTGTCTTATTTCATCTAGCTCATTAAGCTGGTCCATTCTGTGTTTTTGGGCTTCCGAGAGGCTCATCCCCAATTGGACTGCCATCTTGAAGGTCTTGATTTGGAACTCAATGGGGAGCAGGACTTCCTTCCCATAAACAAGTTCATAGGGAGAATGTCCTGTTGTGTTCCTCCATGTAGTTCTATAGGCCCATAAGGCTTCAGGAAGCCTTTCCGCCCAATCTCTTCTATGAAGATGAACAGTCTTGGTGATAATGCCTTCAAGAACTTTATTGGTAGATTCCACTTGGCCATTTGATTGCGGATGGTATGGAGTAGATGTTCTGTGCTTGATCTTATATTCCTCCATCAGCTTCTCCATCAATTTAGATGTAAATTGGCTTCCCTGATCTGTCACAATTTCCCTTGGGACACCAAAACGAGTGAAAATATCCTCAAAAAGAAATTGAACAACTGAATTTTCAGTGGCAGAAGGCAAAGCTTTGGCTTCTACCCACTTAGTAACATAATCAGTACAAACCAGTATATACTTCTTTTGCTTTGATGGTGGATTAATTGGTCCAACGAAATCTAGAGCCCATTTCTCAAAGGGTTCGATGCATACCTGAGGCTGTAGTGGCATTTCATTTGAAGGAGTTGGTCTCCCAACTCTTTGGCAGCTGTCACACCTTCTAACATACTGCTTTGCATCTTTAAAGAGAGAAGGCCAATAATATCCTAGAGAAAGGATTTTATAGGTTGTCCTCTTATCAGCAAAGTGCCCGCCGCATGGTTCATCATGACATGCCTTAAGGATGTCAGGCATTTCATCTTCCCGAACACATCTTCTGATTATACAATCTGGCCCTGTTTTGAACAATTCATTAGAAATCCAAGAATAATGTGAACTCTCCTGAATGATTTTCCTTTTCTCATTAGGAAATAAGTGTAGAGGTAGCTTCCCTGTAACTAGATAATTAGCCATATCCGCATACCAAGGAGTCTTGGTAGTTACTGCAAACAAGTATTCATCTGGAAACTTATCTTCTACTGGAGAATCTTCATTAGTGTTTTGGATTCTAGACAAGAAATCAGCTACTGTGTTTTGTTTTCCAGGTCTATCTAACACAGTAATGTTGAATTCTTGTAAAAGTAAAAGCCATCTTGTAACTCTGCCATTAGTAACAGGTTTGTTCATTAAATATCTTATGGCAGAGTGATTAGTGTGGACAAAGGTTTCATAGCCGGTTATGTAGTGTCTAAACTTGTTGATCGCATGTACTACAGCTAAGAACTCTTTTTCTGTAACAGTATAATTTAACTCAGTGGGAGTCAAATTTTTACTGGTGTAATAAATGGCATAAGGGATCAAATCTTTTTATCCCAAAATAGCTCCTAGAGCTATATTTGAAGCATCAGTAGAAATGTGGAAAGGGAGTTTCCAATTTGGCCCCCTTAAGATGGGTGCTTCAGATATTCTAGTCTTTAAAGCTTCAAAGGCAGACTGACACTCAGGATCCCATTTAAACTCACAGTCTTTGGTAAGCAATTTGAAAAGAGGAGATGCTATCTTAGTGAAGTTTTCAATAAACCTTCTATAATATCCAGTAAACCCAAGAAAACTTCTAACATCTTTCTGGCAATTTGGAACAGGTAACTTAGAGATGACTTCTACTTTGGATCTATCAACCTTAATCCCATCTCCTGAAATATGATGTCCTAAAACAATCCCTTCAGTAAACATCATAAAACACTTTTCATGACTTAAAGAAAGATTTGTTTCCTTACATCTTATCAGTACTTTTTCCAAATTTTCCAAAGCTTCTTCAAATGTATTACCATAAACTGTGAAATCATCCATGTAGACCTCTACACAATCATGAATTAGATCTGAAAAGATTCCTAGTACAACCCTTTGAAATGTAGCGGGTGCATTGCACAATCCAAAAGGGAGTACTCGGTAGGCAAAAGTTCCCCAAGGACAAGTAAATGTGGTTTTGTCTTGATCTTCAGGTGCTACCTGAATTTGATTATACCCACTAAAACCATCCAAGAATGAGAAATACTTTTTACCTGCTAAAGTGTCTAGTACCTGATCAATAAAGGGTAGAGGGAAATGATCCTTTAAGGTTGCCTTGTTCAATTCTCGATAATCAATGCAAACTCTCCATTTACCATTCTTTTTGGGTACTATAACCAAGGGAGAAACCCATTGGCTATCTGAAATGGGGTAAATGAAGTTTACTTTGAGTAATTTCTGGAGTTCTTCTTTCACAATTTCCCTAAGGTTTGGATTCATCCTTCTCTGTGGTTGCCTAATAGGTCTGCTATTTTCTTCAATATAGATGTGATGAATACAAGTCTTAGGATCGATTCCTTTCATGTCAGTGTATTCCCATGCAAATGCAGTGGAATGTTTTTGCAAAAGTTTGGTTAATTCTTCTTGTTGTGGCCTTTCCAAGTTCTTATTAATGTTCAATGTTTTTCCTAGAAGGATTTCAACTGTAGAACTACCAAACTCTTCCATTGAGAAGAGAGACATCTGTCTAGAGGAGAGATATTCAATGTCCGCATCTAATTGAAACTGTGTAGAGTCATATTCTAAAGGTATTTCAAAATTTTCTAATGTATTTAGAATTTGACTGTCTTCACTGATCTCAGAGATGGTTAGAACAGGTTGTATAGTATCCTCATCATCGACCCACTCATCTTCTCCTATTTCTGTTATTGCCTTTGCTGGAGGATACAAGTTGAATTTCTTGGTGGAATTACCATCTGATATATACATGTCCCCAGACCTACAACTGATAAAAGCATCAGTTGTTGCTAGCCAAGGTCTTCCTAAGATAAGAGGATGTCCTCCTAGATTGTTCTTGGGAGTTAAAATCATAAAATCAACTGGAGATTCCCAAGAGTCTAGGGAGACTGGAATGTCTTCCAATACACCATCAGGTTTAATGATTGATCGATCTGCAAGTTGCAGTAAAGTAGGTGTAAAGAGAAGGTTAGGAAGTTTTAACTGATCCATGGTCTGTCTACTCATGATGTTGATAGCGGCTCCTAAGTCAATCAAAGTATTTGGGATTTCAACCCCATTAATATGAGTTTTGACAATAGGGCTACCGGGATCCACATACTTCTGCATGGTAATCTTACCCATCATAATGTCTGCAATTTTTCCAACTAGATGTATCCTTTTGGTATCTCTGGTTCTCTTTCCTGTTTTCTTTAAACTCAACTCCTTTATTGTCTTTGCTAGAATGGGAATTTCCTTAATGGCTTGTAACAAGGGAATCTTGATACAGACATTCTTCAATTCATCTAGAAAACTATAGTCAGGCAGCCAAATTTGCTTTTCCACTCCTTTGTCAATTTGTAATCTTTCAGGAAAAGGAGGTGTAGCTAAAGATGTAGGTTGCTCAACTATGGGAGTTGTGGGGGTTGATTCTTTTTCTTTTTCTTTTTGGATATTTTGGTTTTGAAGTGATGCTTCAGAACCCTTATTGACTTTGAGAGATTCTTCCTCAGAAATGCTTGGTTGTTGAACACTTGTAGAAGGTTGATCTAGGATTCTACCTGATCTGAGTTGTACTTCATTGAGAGGAACAACCATATAGGTAGGGAATGGTTGACCTTCCATCATGTAAGCATTTTGAGGGTTCCTATTATTTGGATTTGGTAATGGCTGAGAGGGAAGTTGATTTGACTTCTGCTGGGATTGAAGCAAGAGTTGAGAATTTTGATTTTGTGGAGGAGGTTGTTGTTGTTGAGGGTATGGCAATGATAGTTGTTGACCTTGATTTGGAAGTTGTGGAGCTTGCTGATTCTGAAAAGATGGAGGATATTGATAGAATTGAGCAAGTCTCCCATAAGGATTTTGCATGCTTTGCATCCATGCTTGAAAAGGATTTTGAGGTTGAGGCCAAGGTTGTTGCCAAGGATTCCAATTTGGTTGGGATTGAAAATTCATAGAGTTGTTAAACCCTTGA
This sequence comes from Pinus tabuliformis, assembly GCA_031772625.1. Taxonomy (NCBI): domain Eukaryota; kingdom Viridiplantae; phylum Streptophyta; class Pinopsida; order Pinales; family Pinaceae; genus Pinus; species Pinus tabuliformis. The sequence goes on from CM062808.1 coordinate 716,707,827, forward strand.
TTCTGTTGCCCTTGCCAAGGTCTCCTTGCAACAAAACAGAGAGATTCAAGTGTATTTGGATCCTCTTGAAAGACTGCTTTGAGGCCAGGAATTGAAGGACAATCCTTGGTCTCATGAGTTTCTGAGCAAATTACGCATGTTTCTACAACGTGTGCATCCAAGGGACATTCCCTTAAAGCATGTTTCTTTCTACATTTCGGGCAAAAAATGGCCAAAGCCTTGGCTTCTGCTTTTTGTTTATTGTGAATCTTAAGGGTATCTAATTGTTCACTAAGACTCCCTAAGATGTCAGTTTTGAATTCATCAAGCATATTGCCGATTTCAGCCCTACTTACTGATCCTGTTGCAGATTTATTTGCCCTAAGGAGAGAAGGATCTCTAGGCCCTTTTTGAGTTTTTGATTTGCCCCTTGAGAGATGGATACGTAGTTATGATATATCATTGAGTGAAAGTTGAGATATATCCCCTTTCCCCATCATATTCAAGATATCTATCCATTCATCCCTAATGGCTTTTAATAGGAGGACTTTTAAGGTCTCTTCATCCAAGTTACTCATTTTTGCTCGTTTCAGGTTATATTGAAATCTTTCAAGTAAATCTTCTAAGCTCTCATCTTCTCTCTGTATCATTTTAAATACCTCGTCCTTGTGATTAGTAGGCATACAATAGTCCAAATACCTATCCAAAAATGTTTGTTTCATTTCATCCCAAGACCTAATGGATTGAGTGAGTAACCCCATGAACCATTTCAAAGCTTGATCTTTCAGTGTTGAAGGGAACAATTTGAGTTTTTGAGAGTCATCCAGATAGTCATAAGTTCGACACACAACTTCAAACTCAAATAAAAATGTTTCAGGGTCCTCAGTTCTTAACCCATGGAAATTTGGGAGGACAGATGGCGATATGTTTTTCATAGTGGCTCGGGAATCCTCATTAACAATGGGAAACCCAAATGAGTTATCCCCATCTCTATTTCCTCCTCCAAGGAGACCTCTACCTCCTCCATTATTGTTGTTATTTCCTCCTCCTCCTCTACCTCTACCTCTACCACCTCCTTCTTCCTCTGCCATGATGGTTCCCCTAGGGATTTCAAAATCTTCTGGTTCCTCTACAAAGGGTGAATGAGAAGAGATTTCTCCTTCTTCTTCAGGTGATTCTACTTCCTCAATTACAATTGGTCTTTCTGTAGGAGAAAGAGAAGAGTCTCTTCCTGGTTCAAATTCAATAGAAGGTGTGGGAGAGTCAATTCTTGGCTCTTGAATTCCAGGAATTCTAGGACTAGGAGTGTCGGTTGGAGATAAGGATGGTGTCTCTTGTCTATCCCTTGAAGCGGATGGACTTGTAAAAATTTAACTTCGAGCTCTAGCTAAAAACCTTCCCCTAGAATCTCTAGCTCTATGCATGTCATTTTTTTTTATTATTTTTCTTCAAGTCAAGTTAATAGTTCTTTTTCTGATCTTCCAGGTCACTCTAGGTGCAAGAAGAGAGCATACTCAAGAAACTACTAAATCAATAACTTTCTCTTTTCTGATCCTCCAGATCACTTTGAAGTGCAAGAGGAGAGCATACTTTGATAGGTTATCAACTTCTTTCCTTGAAATTTTATGTTTTTTTTTCTAAGAATATGGCTACTTAATTTCACTTCCCCGGCAACGGCGCCAAAATGTTTAGTCAATTTAGTTGTTGTCTAAATTGCTATCATAAATTGTCAACCAGGGGCTCGTAAGCTGATGAAGTGAAGGTGTACTATATGTACTTAAGCAACCTCTTAGATCTTTTTGTCGTTTGGGGGTGTTGTTTGTGGTCAATCTATCTTCCTAAGAT